>CAUYQU010030303.1:0-20654 GCA_963574635.1 Cheracebus regulus | reverse complement strand
GCCATCAAAAAGTGGGCAAAGGATATGAACAGGCACTATTCAAAGGAACACGTTTATGCAGCCAACAAACATATGAAAAAAAGCTTATCATCACTGGTCATTAGAGAAATGCAAATCAAAACCACACTGAGATACCGTCTCACGCCAGTTAGAATGGCGATCATTAAAAATATCAGGAGACAACAATGCTGGAGAGGATGTGGAGAAATAGGAACACTTCTACACTGTTCATGGGAGTGTAAATTAATTCAACCATTGTGGAGACACTGCGGTGATTCCTCAAGGATCTACAAATAGAAATACCATTTGACCCCCCATTACTGGGTATATACACAAAGGATGATAAAGCATTCTATTATAAAGACACATGCACACGTATGTTCGTTGCGGCACAGTTTACAATAGCAAAGACTTGAATCAACCCAAATGTCCACCAAAGATAGAATGGATAAGGAAAATGTGGCACATATATACCATGGAATACTATGCAGCCATAAAAAGGATGAGTTCATGCCCTTTACAGGGACATGGATGACACTGGAAACCATCATTCTCATGAAACCGACACAACAGCAGAGAAGCAAACACTTCATATTATTACTCGTAAGTGGGTGTTGAACCATGAGAACACATGAACACAGGGAGGGGACCATCACACACAGGGGCCTGTTGAGGAGTCGGGGGCTAGGGAAGGGATAGTGTTAGGAGAAATACCTAATTTAGATGGCGGGGTGATGGCTGCCGCAGACCACCATGGCATGTGTATAGCTGTGTAACAAACCTACACACTCTGCACCTGTACCCTAGAACTTAAAGCACATGTATACAAAAAAAGAGAACCTCCCCCCGCACTTGTTCCTGGGCCTGTCACGTCATCAGAGGTGCCCGAGCGCCCCTTGGTGGCCACGCACGTCCCTGCAGGAGGTTTGTGTGTGACTCACACCGACCTCCCCGAACGGCGTGTCTTGCACGGTAATACACGTCCGCGTCCTCGGTTTTCAGGCTGTTCCTTTGCAGCTACAGCGCGTTATTTGAATCATCTCCTGAGATGGTAAATCTGCCTTTCACAGATGCCGTGTGTTCTGTCAGGTAGCTTTCAGCTTTATTTCTAGTATGTGCAACCCACTCCAGCCCCTTCCCTGGAGCCTGGTGGACCCAGTCCGTGTGGTGGTCACTGAAGGTGAATCCAGAAACTGGTAGGAGAGTCTCAGGGACCCACCAGGCTGTTTCAAGCCTCCTCCAGACTCCAGCAGGTGAATCTGACACTGGATACTTGCAAACACAGACACACCCTGATCAGAAATGGCCACACATATCCACTGTTTCTCTCACTTGCTCACTCACCCTCAATATCGCTAGTTGTCCATGAATCACCCTTTAAAATAGCAACAAACAATACCCAGCTCAGCCGAAACTGCACGGTGAGTCTTCTGAGTCCAGGGCTGATCGTTGAATGAAAACACCTGGCAATTCTGGGGCTCCTCTCCCACAGCTCCAAAAGCAGGGCTGGGCTGGTTTTCATCAGCAGAGGGAGGGCCCTAGTTGCATGTCTCCTGCTGTATAGCTAGCTCTGGGGTGGGGCAGGTGAGGAGACGCCAGGGCCCAGAGCAGATGAGAGTGTCCTGGAAAACATCGGCGGTAATACTCTCTCAGGAAAGCATAACTTCATATCATGTCATTGCGCCTTTATGATCATTTAGTAGTTATCACCTTATTTGACTTTTACATATTTACGGAATATATTTAATTTGAGCATCCGTGTTACATTTTTAGAGAAGATAAATTACATACAGCACAGAGCCGTTGTGCAATGCGTCTAACATCCCACATGTAGGCAGACTTGGCCACATTATCTGGCCTGTGTCTCTAAACACTGGAGGAAACTGCTCCCCTGAGACAGCTCCAGAGCGGTGTGGGACGTGCCCAGTGAGGTTTTCAGGGTGACCTCAACTTTATGTAATTTTGATTTCTCTTGCATTTACCTAAAATATATAAAGAATCGGTGTTAACCTGTATATTTTTAGGAGTCTGTGACGATTCAAGTGTCAATATTCATCCCTTTCTTGCTTCTTCTCAGCCAATGTATCCATTTTTGCTTGCTGCTTTATTCAAGAAATCAATGAATAATGAATTCACATTGATAGTGTACAATTTGGAAAATGTTGATATATGCATGCAGTCATTAAATCCCTGTTAAGTCTTAAAAGGCTTATTTGACTATTACTTTGCCTGAAATTAACATAGCTACTCAATCTTTCCTTTGGTTTATATTTTTATGGTCTCTGTTTTCCCATCTTTATGTTTTCTACTGGTGAATATGTAGAGCAACTTTCTTGTACATAGATAATTGTTGGGTCTTGATTTTATTAATTAACTATAAGTTCTATTTTAAGTGGTATTTTTTTCTGTTAATTTTTGTGAAAATTAGCATTTCATCATAAAGATTATATCTTTATTAAATTATCATTTAATTCAATTTTTATAGATATTTTATTGGTTACCATAAGATTTACAATAAGAATTGCATATAGTAAGATTCTAATTTAAATACTGTGAAACCCTTCATATGTAGTATAGAGATATTGTAACTTATGCTCTGAACTTTCCCTTTTATTACTTTTTCTTGTATCAGAGTATGAAGTAAACATTCATAAATCATTAGTGGAACTAATAGATGATTAATTTAAAAAAATAGAAAGAAGGACACATCGCCCTGACAGGAGAATCCCAAATATGTTAAGTTGATAGTCCTTTCATGAAGGAGGTGAAGTTTAAATACTCACGAGTTGATTGTGGTCTGAAATTAGAGACATGGAAAAAAACACTCAGTGCTAGTGGATTTTATTATGAGTTTTCAGACATAATACAAAAACATGATCAATGAAATAATAAAATTTTACGTTACTTTATCCAAATTTACACACACACACACATAGGTAAATATGAATTTTTCCGCAACGCACACTGAGAAGTGAGTGAAAAGACAACCACAGACTTGAAGAGTACACTTGTAAGTCAGATATTTGGTAAATGGCATTTTTAAAAACTTGGTAAATAATTTTATGTCAGTCTGAAAGCAAACATAAAACTGATTAAAAAATAAAATTAAAAATGGTTCCAAGATCAAAACAGACACTTCATCAAAATCTACATAAAACTAATTTCATCCAAAACCTAAAATGCAATAAAAATAAATAAATGAATAAAACGAATTTCAGAGAAAATCTGACATCTGTTCTATTAATTTGGCTTATTTCCCACTCCCTGAATTTTCCTTATGGAACAAATGCTGCAAGTAAAATTCCCCAAATAATTGGTGTCTTTAGATTATTTCGGGGACCTTCACTGCCCACGACTCTGAGATCTGCCTTGGCCCCATCCTGGACCCATCAGGCACCAGCACAGCTCATTGGTGACTCTGAGAGAGCGACTGCTGGATGTCCCACGTGAGTGTCCAGCAGGTTCACAGGCAGCTCTGAGATCTTCTGGGCGGTGCTAAGACTGTGTCCCCAGCACAAGCCTGGGTGTCCTGAGAACCCACCTCTTCAATAGGAAGACTCTTGGTTTACAGGTTTGGCCTGCGAAGTTTGGTTGGGGCTTATTTTCTCATCAGAATGACAATAGGAATCACGGGTTTGAATAGCAATTCAGAGTTCTTCACGACCTGCAAGCTCACAAAATAATTGCTAGGAAATTTGTGTTTTGAATATGTTTGGGTTTTACTTCCAACTCCATTTAATAACATTTTATAAAGTGTTTATGCATTTTCAGTTGATATGCACTGACCCTCAGCTTCATATCCTGCTTTCTTGTCCTCTGGGTCTGTGCGTTTGCCACACTCAAGAGTGCGTCACTGCCCTTCAACTCACACGCAATGTGGGCAGCACTGCTTATCTCTCAAATCTTAATTTGCTGCTCATAGGAATATAGTGTATCTCATAATTCTGTATACTTGGAATTGGTAAAACCATCCCTCTCATTCATATTATTGTGATTATTTGTAATCTCAAGGAACTCCATTTTAAATATAGTTCTCACATGGGAACTTGTCGAACAATTATCTTACACTTTTTTTCTGGCAAAGGAAGACCCAGATCTTTAGAGCAACCTTCCTTCCCAGCTGCTAGTACCCCTGCTGCAGGGCTGGCACCTGTGCTGGGTGGCTCCCAGGTGGGCCCTTCACATCAAACCGTGCTCTGTAAGGAGGCTGCTGTAGGGGATTGCAGAGCACCTTCTCCCAGCCTTCTAGCCCAGGATGAAGTGGCTGTGCTCTGGTTGAGAAAGCTCCTTCAGTGACACCATGTGCTATGGAGGGGAAATGTTTCTTTCCTCACATAGTACAAGGTTCTGGAAAATCTTATTCCCTATAGGATTTTTTTTCCAGTAGGCTCTTGGTACATTTCTCAGTAATTAATCCTCCCCAATTCAGAACTATAAGAAATGTGTTTGGATTGTATCTTTGAGAATCGGGAAGTTTTTGGAGGAAAAGTCCAGACAACTATGGAGTGTAGGTCCCCAGGAATCTCTCCCCGGTCCATATCTGCCTTTCAGGCTCTCACAGCGTTTACCATGTATGTGCTCCCACTAGCTCGTGCTGTCTGCAGCTTCTGTTCCAGTTCAGCTGACGTCAACGCTGATTCTGGACATGCCTGTACCTTCAGTATTTGGACTGGGTAATTTCCCTTGAAATTTCAGTTCTTTGATAGATTTCAAAAATGGTTTATTTTCAAATTGTGCAGAATTTTAAAATATAAGACAGAGTTGACGACTTTCATAATCTTTACATGTAAAGGTGATGTCATGTGTGTATCATAAATGCTAAGCATATTATGTGTGTATGTAAAGGTCATGTGTCAGATGATGTCACATTCTTGAGTGTCCCCAGCCCTGGGCTGGATACCGTTGGGGAACCTGGGCCTTCACACCTGCAACAGGAACTCTTATTCCTTAAACACAAGACAGTCTAATGAGAAAGCTGATCTCAGGTGAGCTGTAAAGCAGTGGGGTGGAGACTGAGGTGTCCCTGAATTCCAGAATGCTGAAACGTGAATACCAAGGTCACCTCTGAAAGGCGGTTGTCTACCTGTGAGGACATCCATCACCTCTGCCTTCAGGAATCTTCAGATGTGTGGAAAGGATTAGGAGTGTAATACATTTTCATTTGCTCATCCAATGTACTTAAGATAAAACTAAAAAGAAAATTCAATAAGCATGTTCAATATACATGTTAAGGGAGAGAATATGTGTGATTCATGGCACTAGAAATGCACACTTAATAGCTTGCAGTAGGAGCAAGTGCACAGTTGACAGGAGGATGCTCCCTTCCCAGGACCCAGGTCCCGAGAACCCTCCCCTGAGAGCTGCTCTCTAGATGCCACACGTCAGTGGAACCTGCGCTGGTGCCTGGGATGTTGTGTGCAGTGTGCAGAGCAGGGAACAGCTCCATTCCTCCTCACTCTGGGACCTAGGGTGTGGACCTTCCTCTGAGCTTTATTCTAGTAAGGGGCCAATGTGAAATAGGAGACGTAGTTTTACCTGTCACCTTTCGAGGAGGGCTAGTGCTGTTCAGAGTCATTCATTATTACTATCGTTGTCCCTACCCTTTAAACCCAGAAAAACACCTGTGTGACCCTCAACTCAGAGTTCAGATGACCCCTTTGCAGGGGGCACACCTGCTTTGTTTCTGTCACAGATGTGTTACTGGATACTGGAGCATAGTGTAATTTGTTACCAAATTTATCCTAATTATGTTACATTAGTTCAGATTGGGATTGTATATGACATCTTTGGGAATTTAGCTGAAGATAGTTCCTCTTTTTTTTTTTTTTGAGATGGAGTTTCGCTCTTGTTGCCCAGGCTGGAGTTCCATGGTGCAATCTTGGCTCACTGCAACCTCCGCCACCCAGGTTCAAGCGATTCTCCTGCCTCAGCCTCCCAGTAGCTGGAATTACAGGCATGCACCACCACACCTGGCTAATTTTGTATTTTTAGTAGAGATGGGGTTTCACCATGTTGGTCAGGCTGGTCTCGAACTCCTGACCTCAGGTGATGCACACTCCTCGGCTCCTCAAAGTGCTGGGATTACAGGCGTGAGTCACTGTGCCCGGCCGCTGAAGATATTTCTCAGCAAAATGTTGGTGGTCTGTCCTGACCTCTCCTTGATTATTATAGTACAATATGACAAGAGAAGAAAAAACTGAAGAGAAAACTATTGAACAAGGTGGAACCTGGTATTTTATAAACAAAGGAGGTGTTCCTTTCTTCTGGAAACACCATCAAAATGAAAAATTTGAGAATATAAAAATATATAACATGGAAAATAATATTCTGAAGCAGATCATTTTCCCTAATAGGCAGCTTAAAACTAACTTATATTTTTACCTGAATATTCCAAAGATAAACTTCAGAGAGAACCAAAGAAGGAATTATAACATTTCAATATTTAATGACTGGTTGAGAGAAGCTTGAACTAACATTATTTTGATGTATAGCGCCTTCATAATAAAACTATGTCCAACTGTTCAAACTTTTCAAGGTGCAGCCTGAGGAGATAATTTCTATCTCTCCTACTTCATGGTGCTGTCACAACCCGACACCCTCTAAAACCTGGGGTCTACTATAAACAAGATGGATGTTAAAATTAGCCTGAAGTTTTTGAAGGCCTCACTCCCTGACTGGTCCTCCATGAGCTGATGCTCTGAACTGTAGGCATCGTCTCTATTTATAATAATGAACAGACAAAAGCAGAGTAAAGAAAAATGAAGAAACCAGGATACATGAGCTAAACAGAGGGTCAACCCAAAGTTCCAGAAACTCACACCCATAAAAACAAACGTGAATTACTAGGCTATGTTAAATGAACTAATGGATGCAAGAACAATATAATAATTTTAACAAAACAAAAATCTTTATTCTGAAGAATACAATATCTAAACCAAAAAAAGTAACAAACAAAAAAACTAATAGAGAAGTTTAGAGTACACCAGACCAAGTAAAAGAAAGAATCAGTATACTCAAAGAAAAACCATTTGAAAGAATACAGAGAAAATGAGAAATATACGAATGAAAGAGAATGAAGAAGCCAAAAGGACTTACGGATGAGGAACCACACTAAAAAGTAAATTACGCACTTAAGGATTTTTACATATGTGAGACAGAGAGGTCATGGGGAGAGGGAGAGAGAGAGAGAGAATCCAGAACTCTGTGCAAGCAACTATTTATCAACATTCAGAAAACTCCATACATTTTAAATAAGATAAACCCAATGACAAAAACGCTGGGACAGTTTAAAATCAGATTGCTACAATTAAAAGAAGTTCAGAAAACATTAAAGAAGAGAGCAGGTTTCTTAGCAGAATGTTTTCGGTTCAGAGGGCACAGGGGCGGTAGACGTTGATGTGTGGCTTAGCGACGGGCTCTTTCTGAGCAGTGGTCCTGAGGCAGTGCCATCACTGTGCAAGCCTCCTAGTGTGTGATTACACAGCCGTTCATGGGGTACCACACTACACAGGAGGTGATGGCAGTCAGCACCGTGCTGCCCGGGACTCACCTGCACAGCACGTTGCTGCACTGAACACAGTAGGAAACCGAAACTCCATGCAAAGTATCTAATCACACATCTAAACATGGAAGAGTTGGGTGAAAATGTGATGTGACAATTTCATGGGGCCACAAGTATTTACATTGCCTATGGCGGGGCTCTCAACCCAAAAGTGCCTTTCATCATCTCCCCACATACAGCTCTCGGACCCTAAATCACCTCCAAGACCCAGTATTGTTTTCTAACCCTTGGTTGATAATACTGTTTTATTAAATTAAATGGGGCAAGATCTCAGCTCTGCGGCCTGCATACAATCTCGGTTCTGTCAGGAGAGCACGGCAGGAGCCAGACTGGTCTTCCTGGCTGCCTGGGAGCTGGTTGAGGCCTGTCATTGCAGGCAGCCATTATCTCCCACAAATGGAACAGCCCAACCCCCACCGTGGCTGCAGCAAGGCGCACCCAAGGAGAGTCTGAGCCAGACCCGCCTAACCCTGCGTCCACCCGAGGGCTGTTTTCCACCCGCCCTGGTAGACAAAGACAAAGGACATAAGTTCTTAGGTGCGCCGTGGCCCTGTCCACCTCCTGAGTGAGCCAGGTACTGATCCTGGCACACCTGGGGCAAGATTATATCCCCTTTCTACTACTGCCATTGGCAGTTTCTTGAAAGTGTCACCCCCTGGCTGGAGGTCAACCAAATCAAGCCATTACAGCAACTATCACAGAACAACCCTGCTCCAAAGAAGGAGAACACCACAGCCAGTTCCACCACCTGCTAAACCCTGGCTAGCCAGGGGTCTTGAGTCTGTCTGGGTGACAACTTCTTTTCTAGCATAACCAGAACTTGAGTAAATCAGCACACTAAACAAAACTGTAATCAAGAACCCCAAAAGACACCACTTGACTCCCCTGCCACCTCCACAGGAGCAGATGCTGGTGTCCCTGACTGGGAGACCTGAAGACAGATCACCAGCCTGGAGCCCGGGAGCCCCGCGGGGTGGCTAGACACGGCAAGGCGATACCCATCACTGCAGTCTGGAACTCAGATCAGCACAGACCCCGAGGTGCAGACACAGGGGAAGGGCACAGACATCAGGTGGCTTCCCACCAGGACCTGCATGGACAGGGAAATAGCTGCATGTTATGAGCACGGGGGGCGCATTTACACCTGTTTCTCCCTGCGGACAAGAGTGCACTGCTCAACAGGGCTCCTCCCTCTTCTGCCTCTGGATTCTTGGGAGGGCAGCGTCAAAGCATCACTGGAACTGGATGCTCAGGGTTCATCTACCTGACAGTCTCTTATTTTTCTCTAATGTGAACCCCGTTTGGGTATTTTAATGGAATAAACATTTAACAACAAGTAAGTCCAGGCAATATACAAAAAGGAACCTGGCCCAAGGAAAATGCACAGCTGCCTGTGATCTGTGAACTTAGAGCTGGAATCACCTGTGCTTAACAATAAGGCAACGTGTTCACGTAGAAGGAGAGAAAATGCAGGCTACACATTGTCAGGGCTGGAGTTCATAATCTCCTGGGCACCGAGCTCAGGTTTGCACTGTCCCTCAACACCCCAGGGACAGGTCACCTCAACGTGCCCCTGCACACTCCCTGTGCAGGGTGGAAAGTGGGGGAAGGCTCACCACGTCTAGGAAAGCCTCTGGAGACCCCTGCTAACAGTGTTGCTACCTGCTCTTGATTCTTCTGCCTCCGTCTCATCTCCTGCAGGGGCAAGTGGTTCCAGAGGAACCTTGTGACTCCCTGGGACAGTTCTCCTGGAAAACCTCTTGTATAACAAGCAAGCATTGCTGAGATTTTCTCTGAGGGTACACTCAGATACTTGGCACAACCTTGACTTCAAACACTGTCAAATGTATCATAAGGATAAGAAGCTGCAGACTTACATGTCTGGTGAAGATAGATGCAGAGATCCTAAGGAAATTGCAATAGCCAAATATCATCATAATTATTATGATGTAATTATTATAATTATTAGTTTTCGGTGCAGTATATAGTAGCGGATCATTAGTGGGAGGAGGTTTGTGTGCAGCTTGTCACCTTCCAGAGCACACCCTTCATGGGGTTGACACCGACAAGAAAGCAGATGGACTTGCTCAGCTGGAGAGTGACAGGCATTTTTATAACCTACGGCCCCAGTGAGGCTCTCCCTCTGCAAGAGAAATCAGGCTCAGGCCTTTGCCTAAAGTGCAGCCAGCAAGGGGGACCAATGCCCAAACCCGAGAGGGCTTTCTTCAGGTGACAAACCGTGGTGTGAAAGGAAGCAATTCTTCCTGCCCGACCCCCTGCATGTGTGCTCATTTCCTGCAGAAAAGGCCTCCTCCGGAAACGCCCCCAAGAGCTTTCACTGTGTTTAATCCAACTCTAGGGCATCATTCATGAAGTCCCTCATGACCAAAGTCTCCACTTCTCTTTAAAGGTCATGCATTATGGAATTCACCAGAAGCTTCCGGCATTTTCAAGAAATGGACCTGCCTCTACATGCTTGAAGAACTTAGATTCTGGGAAGGGGCGTAGAAAACCAGGAGACGGAGGAGCTCTAAGTCAATGCACATTTTATGGATTCCTGAGGAAAGAGTGCAAAAAGGAATGGCTTCACCTGCTTTCCCTCTAACTGGCATCATTCCCAGTATCCCACTTGAAGAACCTATGGTGCTTCAGAATAATTTAGGCCTGTTACAGCAGGGGCCCAGCAGGAAGGGAAAGAACAAATGTGTGCATGTGGGTTCCTCCCTTGTAACACGGCTTTGGCTCTGCGGCAGGGTGTCGGCAGGGGGGAAGGCTGTGTATGTGTCGGGCAGGGGTACATGAGAGCTCATCTACTGTAATCTTAAAATGGCCTTAAAATAAATTTTATGCAAAAAGAATACCAAGACACTTTGGAAGACATTTGGCAATTTCTTAGAAATTATATTTAGTCTTAGCATGTGACCAAGCAATCCTGTTGATTTATCCACTCGGTTTTAAAAGTTCTGTTCCCACAAAGCCTCCATGGGAATATTTGTATCAGCTTGATTGATTGCTACCTTTCCTACTCTGT
The DNA here is from genome assembly GCA_963574635.1 of Cheracebus regulus. NCBI lineage: Eukaryota > Metazoa > Chordata > Mammalia > Primates > Pitheciidae > Cheracebus > Cheracebus regulus. The sequence goes on along the minus strand of CAUYQU010030303.1, from coordinate 10,062 downwards.
GAATTTTGCTTATAGGGTGAGAGTTGAAAAGAATTTTCTACATCATTAGAGAGCATACAACTTTCTATTGCCTTTTTCCTTCAATTACTTAACCCATTTGCTAAAAAACGTTAGACCTCATAAATGCTGTCATATCCTCAAAGCTGGCACAGCTACCCCCTCCCTGGGGTTTCTGACACTCTCAGGATGTGGTTTTCACACTGTGTGTCGTGCACAGTAATACACGGCCGTGTCCTCAGGTCTCAGGCTGCTCAGCTCCATGTAGGCTGTGTCTGTAGACGTGTCTGCGGTCATGGTGACTCTGCCCTGGAACTTCTGTGCATAGCTTGTTCCACCATCTTCAGGATCAATATCTCCCATCCACTCGAGCCCTTGTCCAGGAGCCTGTCGCACCCAGTACATATAGTAGCTGGTGAAGGTGTATCCAGAAGCCTTGCAGGAGACCTTCACTGAGGCCCCAGGCTTCTTCACCTCAGCCCCAGACTGCACCAGCTGCACCTGGGAGTGGGCACCTGTGGGGAGGACACAGGAGTGTGTGAGATCCCCGTCTATTAGACCTGATTCCATCCTTGGCCCTGGGACCAGGGATTCTCTTACCTGTCGCTGTTGCCACCAACAGGAAGATCCTCCAGGTCCAGTCCATGGTGAGGTTCTGTGCTCTGGTGGCTTCCGTAGGGGAGTGATGTGCCTGTGGTGTGGTACCCTCAGGGCAAGGACAGATCTGTATTTACTGCATTAGACACCAGAGTATTTGCATATTCATGAGCCAGGTATTTCATAGATCAAGCCCATCCCAGCCTGAGAGACACTTGGACCAAGCAACAGTGGGACGCTGAGCTCCATGTTCTGACCTGTGTTTAATGACATCTGTCTTCTGGCATGCTCAGAAATCCGTGAAGACAGAACTCCTGCTACGGACAGCGTCACAGGACGTGGTCCTCAGCGTGATCCCTTGTTCAAAGGGCCCGCTGACAACCTGAACTTTTCCTGGCCTTGCCCTCTGCAAGTCTAGCTACTGGGACCGATGTGTCTCCTAATATGTGGACCCATTGGATTAATAAAATCACCGCATTCAATATCGAACTATAGATATATCTGAAAGGTCTAAAAATTGCTTTTAAAATGTGGTTCCTACTGACTTGTTGGGCTAGGTAAATGCTACAAATACCAAAGGATGTTTAAATACACATCAGTACTCCTTGCTACATTCTTATTTAATTTCTATATAAACATTGCTTTAAAATAAGTATGATTCAGTCCCAAAGAGGAACCTTCTCAGTGTCCTGTGCACCTGCTCCAGGGCTGGAGCCTGTGCTGGGTGGATCCTGAGCGCCCCCTGCAGCTCGGCTTCTGCATTGCAGGGAGGTTCCTGTCGGGCTCACAGAGCATTCTCCTTCCAGCGTCTCTAGCCCAGTAGGAAGTGGCCGTGCCCTGGCTCGGAATGCTCCTTCAGAATTCTCACAATAGGACACAGGCCTCAGTGAACCCAACACATTCTACAGGGAGACCTCAGCACAGCAAGCAACGAATCACTAAGGCCGCCAGGGAGCTGCCTCCCAGGAGCTCCAGATGCACTTGCGCTGATGTGGTCAACACATGGTGAATCCAGGAAGTCATGCAGACTTTGGGGGAGTCTCTTTTATTTTTTAAAATTCTGTGGTTGGAGATCAGATCAGATTATGTAACTTTATACTCTCTCTCTCTCTCTCTCACACACACACACACACACGCACACAGTGGCATAATTGCACATGAATGGACCCCAAGTTTGACCTGTTTTCTGGTATCTTGCTAAAAAAAATTTGCTGCCACCCCTGACCCTAGACCTGGTTGTGTTGTTGTCGTCACGTTTCCCTTTGGCAAACAGACATATGGAAGCTCATTACAACTGGAGACTTGGGAAGTGTCTTCACCTCGTTTCTGCCCGTTGTCACCTGGGAAGCCTAAAGATGCCCCATGAGAGGTGAATCTAAGGCCAATGAATGAGGCCATGACCTAGGTCCTGAAGCTGCTGGTGTCAGAGACTTCACATTGTTCCTCTGCCCTTGACATTTTCTCTCCCACCACCTTTGGTTCCCTAAATTCGCCTCCTTAAGAGACTGTGCATTGCCACAATTTCATCTCTAACCAGCTTTATCATACTTGTAAGGAAGCAATGGGTGGGGAAGTCATGGGTATTACATGTTCTTAAAATTAAATTTCAATGTTTTCTTCATGTTCTTTATGGAGGCTGTGTTCTTTACAGGGTGTCTCTAGTGGTACAGCTAATTTTCCTTCACCCTCTACTTCCCCTGGCTTCAGCATCCCTAGGTTATTTTTGTGTCTAATTTATTGTGCCCTTTATGTAATACAAAAAGGCTGTGAGGAAGCTGTCTGGGATGGAGGTTCCTTCCCCTTTGTATGACAAAGATCTTCAAAAGTCCTTACCCTGCAGGGTCTGTGTAGAAAAGGTTTTGAGCATATTTCTCAGATACCACTTCTTCTGATGAGAGAGCCATGAGGGAATCTGCTTTGATTTCCACCTTGAGAACCTGGAGATTTCTGGACAGAAATTCCACAAGAGTGAGGGGTGTGTGGCCCCCGGGGGCTCGCACCCTCATTCTACCCGTGCCTGTCCTGACATTCATGGTAATTACCAGGTAAGTATTCCCACCAACTTGTGCTGTCAACTGATAAATCACACAGTCTATAACGTTAGAAAGGAGACTTTATTTCTAGTGAAGGTTTGAGCCTGCAGGGCGGCCATCCTAACAGGCTGGGAAGCAAAGCCTCCCACAGAGACTGTGAGCACGCACGTCAAGGAAGAGAAAGATGAGAAATGGATTCATGCTGAATAGACTGGCCGAGTATGCACACTCACAGGCTAGAGAAGGAGCTATGAACATTCACAGACGGGCCAGGCTAAGCTGTGTGATCAGCAAACACACGTTACGTGCATTCCATGTTTGCTTCGGGGTGAGAACTTCACATCTAAACGCATTAAAATTGGGCCCTGTACATAGGAAGGTTTTTAAAAGCACAGAGGCACAAAGACAAGCAGCGCACCGCCTCTGTAACCGGCCAGGACCAGGTCACGGTCACAGTCTCTAATCAGGAGAAAGTCGCTGGCTTTGGTCTCTTGTTGAGTCAACGCTCTATTCACAGCTGGTGGAACAGGGGCCCAGTCAGCCAGCTCCTGGCGTTCTGTGATCTGCGATGGTCTGATCTTGCTTGTCTCAGGACCAGTGCTTGGTTAGTTGCCAGAGAAAAAGAAAAGCCTGTGGCTGTTAGAACGAACATAGTTTATCACGTAAATGTGGGTGTGCGTGACTAGCCCTTACCTCGCGTGGCCTTAGCTCTTCAATATAATGTGGTATCTTATTGCCACAAAGTGTTACATGAAGGTCAGCTGTATTTGACATTCAGAATGCTGGTCACACCCGTGGAAAAACATCTGTAGCGTGCTCTGCACATAGCAGAAAATAGAGAGTGAGAAAGTCACAGACTTGCCAAACCAGGAGGCATGCAACGTATTCAGTATTCAGCTCTGTTTGTTCTCTAGGAAAACAGCGTATATCTGCATGGAAAATGAGAGAAGTGTTTTTAAGAATAATTCCCGAGAAAAGTTGCCAATAAAGTCACTCCGATGAGGTTCCGACACAGGATTGTGCAGGGGACGTGGACCCACAGTGGTCACTGTCAGCGATACGGGTTGCTCAACCTGGCGTTTCCTTTGCCAATGTTCTGTCCACGAGAGACGTTACGCTCTAATATTAGTGCCACGTTGCAGGTGAGTTTCTTAACCTCGCATCATGATAGGAACGTGAGAACAGAAAAGATGACAAAAGCGAAGACCACACTACGTCAAATACGTTCCACTGCTGAGAACTTGTCACAGAGCTCCAGGGATGAGCTGGGAAGAGGGAGGGGCCGGGAAGCACCATCCGTAAAGGGACACGTCCAGCCTGCTGGAGCTCCCCATGGAAGTAGCGTTAAATGTTTCTTCTCAGCTGATGGTGGCTACGTCAGGACCTCCACCAGCTTTCATAAATACAGATTTCTTAATAAACGAATGCCCATACTTTATTCAGAGTGGATTCTTCTGCTTAATTTATCTTCCCTCTCTAGGAAGCACCACAGAAGGAAATTTCCATGATCCTCCTGGACCCTTCTTGAGTTCCCGGGGCAGGTCCTGGAGGAAAAGCCTGCATGGGACGTGAGCCCTCCTCCGGTGCAGCCCTGAGGCTGTCACCTCACCTCACCCACCACTGCCCTTCAGTCACTAAACATTCCTGAGCTAATTTTCCTGAAACGTGTAGTATTTGGCAGTGTCTTCCCCAGGTAAGAAAACACTTAAGTTCTGTTTACTCCTGCACGTATCCGTTTGCGGAGCTCAGGTGGCTTTTGAATGTGCAGTAGTGGATAATTAGTGGAAGGAGGTTTGTGTGCACCTTGTCGTCTTCCAGGGTGCACCCCACATGATGCCGACACCAAAAAGCAAGCAGATGGACTTGCTCAGCTGGAGGATGACAGGCATCATTATAACCTCTGACCTCAGTGAGGCTCTCTTGCTGCAAGACCAATCAGGCTCAGGCCTCCTGACAATGTGCAGCCAGCACAGCAGAGCCGTGCCCGCCTCAGAGAGGGGTTGTCCAGGCGCCCACCCTCTTCCCAAGGGGAGCTTTGTTTCGGCCTGCATCCCAGGCATGTGCTTGCATTTGCTGCATAAAAGACTTCAACCAGAAACACCACCCAGGAGCCTACAGTGTGGATAGTCCATCTACAGGGGCTCACACCTGACATCTCTCATGGCCAAGGTCTCCACTTCTTATTAAAGGACATTCATTTCATTGCGGGATTCACTAGAACTTCCTGGACTTTAGAGGCAAGGACATGCCTCTAAAAGTTTAGACACCTTGCCCTCTGGGAAGAGGCATAGTAAACCAGGAGTAAGATAAGTTCTAAATCCATACAGGTTTTGTGGATCTTGGAAGAAAGTGTCCAAACAGGAATAGCCTTACCCACTTTCCCTCTAAATAATGTAATTCCTAGAAACCCTCTGAAAATATCTGTGGTGCTCCAAGATAATTTAGGCTTGTTATACCAGGGGATCACCATTAAAAGAAAGAAGCAAAGTGTCCCTGTAGTTTCATCATTTGTGACTTACTGATGACTCTGGTGCAGGATACCGATAGTGAGGAAGGCTGTGCTTGTGTTGGGCAGGGATTCATGGGAGCTCTGGTACCTTCTGCTAATTTTACTGTTATCCTAAAACTGCTCTAAAATAAATTTTATGCAAAAACAGTGACAGAGAGATTCTTGGAAGACATTTTGGTCATTTCTTCAGAATCATACTTAGTCTTGCCACGTGACCAAATAATCTTGCTCCAAATCACTCATCCATCCGATTTGAAAACTTGTTCATAATAATATGTTCATGGGAATATTTGTATCAGTTTTATTGATACGGTTTGGCTGTATCCCCACCCAAATTTCATCTTGAGTTTTAATAATTCCCACATGTCAAGGGCGGGCCAGGTGGAGGTAAGTGAATCACGGGGGTGGTTTCCCCATAATGTTCTCGTGGTAGTGAATACGTCTCACCAAATCTGATGATGGCTTTATAAAGGGGAGTTCCCCTGGCACAAGCTCTCTCTTGCCTGCTGCCATGTAAGATGCCCCTTTACTCTTCCTTCATCTTCTTCCATGATTGTGAGATCCAGCCATGTGGAACTATGAGTCCGTTAAACCACTTTTCTTTATAAATTACCCAGCCCAGCTATGTCTTTATTACCAGCATGAGAACGGACTAATACAGGGTGTTTCCTGCTCTGTGAACTTTGCGCACAGGGTGACTCTTCAGTAAAATATTTCTTATAAAATTACAGTGTGCCCTTGTTTCTATTGCTCCTTGTCTTCAGTTGCTTGACCCATTTTCTGAACAACTTTAAACCTCATAACCCCGTCATCTCCTCCACACCAGCACAGCTGCCCCCTCCCTGGGGTTTCTGACACTCTCAGGATGTGGTTTTCACACTGTGTCTCTCGCACAGTAATACACAGCCGTGTCCTCAGATCTCAGGCTGCTCAGCTCCACGTAGAATGTTCTCGTGGACGTGTCCCTGGTCATGGTGACTCTGCCCTGGAACTTCTGCGCGTACTTTGTGCTGCCACTACTAGGGCACACGTATCCCATCCACTCAAGCCCTTGTGCATGGGCCTGACGCACCCAGTTCATACAGTAGCTAGTGAAGGTGTATCCAGAAGCCTTGCAGGAGACCTTCACTGATGCCCCAGGCTGCTTCACCTCAGCCCCAGACTGCACCAGCTGCACCTGGGAGTGGGCACCTGTGGAGAGGACACAGGAGTGAATAAAACCCCCTTTGACTGGACCCAGTCACCTCCTCAGTCCTGGGGACTGAGAATGATCCTACCTGCAGCTATGACCACCAATAATAGGACCCTCCAAGTCCGGTCCATGGTGAGGAGCTGTGCTCTCAGGGGCTTCTCTGGAGGAGGAGTGTGGTTATTGGGTGATGATCTCAGGACACAGATATATCTGAGGTATCTACCTCAGGTGATTTGCATATTCAGTCACACTGCTACTCCATAGCCTTACACCTGATCCAGCACGAGAAAGGGAAAATAGATCTCACAGGAACCACACAGCTGTGGGATGCTGAGGTGCACGTCCTCACTCTTATTTAATGTCGTGTGTCCCTTTATACGCCCAGAACTTTGTGAAGGAGAACTTCTCCACTAAGAAGTCGACTCACACAGGACACGGCTCTCAACGTGAGCGCAGGTTCCCATGGCACCTGCACAGCCTCCGCCCTCTGCAGTCTTACTCTTGGCATCAGTGTGTCTTCTGAAATGTGTACCTTTTGATTTAATAAAACCATCTTGGTTCTTTATCTTTTTTGCTGGTAAAATATCTCAAAGCAGTAAGAGTTTTGCCTTTTAAATGTGATTGTCTCGGAGTTGTTGATATATTTATCTCTAAATGTATTAGGGTATTTAAATATACATAAATCGTCTTTGTAAAATTCTCATTTTTACCTTTTATAATTTTTTGGTTTTCAGTAAATTAACAGTCCCTGTAACAAAACCCGTCCGCACCAGCTCTGAGGCTGGAGCCTGTGCGGGGTGGGTCCTGGGCGCCCCTGCAGCACTGCCTCTGCATTGCATGGAGGTTTCCGTCTGGGCTCACAGCGCATTTGTCTCTCAATGACTCCAGGGCTATAGGGAGTGGCTGTGCCCCGGTATAAAATGCTCCTTCAGTGACAGCATATGTTACTGACACCGTCTTGAAAACATTGACCTTAGGAGACCCAGTGAACTCTGCAGGGAGACCCCAAACAAGGATTTCACTAAGGAACTGGGGAGCCCCCTCCCTGGATCTCAGGAAGCATTGAATCAGTGGACACATATTGAGCACAAAAAATTTCAAGGCTTTTTGGAGGATCATTTATATGCTTTAGGCTCCTGCAGTTGACTATGACATCTAAGAATACCTGTAGGTATATATGCTTATGGATCAATGCCCACTCCATGTCTTCTGTTTCAATAACACACAAACACACACATACACACACTCACACACAGAGCTAGTTGATTTTTACAATAATGCGTCTCTAACTTGCCCTTTTTTCTAGTATTTTGCTAATGGCGAACACCCCCTACACTAATACTAGACATGAGCCCATGACTTCCTTCTGCAAAGAGAAGGAAATCAGTATAAAATTGGAGACATAGCAGGAGCACATTCATCATGTTTGCCTGTTCTCACCCGAATATTGCAGTTTCCTTAAGGGAAGTGAATTTCTGTCCAGCAACGGTTTAGTCATGACCCTGGTCATCAAGCTATTGCTGTCAGAGGCTTCCAATTGCTCTGCTGTCCTTGAATTTGTTTCTCCCATTGTCTTTGCATTTCTCTACGTTCTTCTCCCTAGATGGAGTCTGCATTGCCACACTCATCTTCAATTTAGATTAATTATACTGATGAGAAGGTGATGTGTGGGTCGGGGGCATTGTGTACATATATATTTTTCTTTTCTAACAACTATAGGCTTTTGCATTCAGTTAAGAGGTAAGCAGATTAACATTGAAGGTTATTCCATTTAACTAACCCAAGTTCATATTCCGCTTCATCTATCCATCCCACACTGCCATACAGCTTGAAGAAATGACTGCCAGAAGACTTTTCTTTTAACTTCTTCTTAGCAATTACCTTCAATGAATTGCTCACAAATAATTTATTCCTAGCTTAAATTTTTATTGTGTTCAAAGAAACTCATCTCTTTAAGAGGTTTCCACATAAGTCAATAGAATCTGCCACCACTGACAGGAGGGCAGAGTACCAGTGATTCTAATTACATGAGCTTCTCCAAGGAAAGCTTCAGTGATAATTGTGGTGTTAGATTCTCTGCTTGTTAGGGCACAAAGCAGAGCTCACTTGGTCAAATGGCTGTGTGCTTGGTTGCTTTTAAAATACCTTTGGCTATCTTTAGCGACAACATTAAAACATAATGGAATTGAAGCCTGATATAGAATGTACAGAAACATGCACATGAATAGGCAGCCAAGAAGCATAGTGGCTGCAAACGCTGCAGTAGCAGCGTTTTCTAAAGGTTTACGTAATAAAGATACAGAAGACAAGGTTCAAAAATAGTTTAGAGGGTCCTGCAAACATGGGTTAAATATGCATGCATGTTTTCTAGGCCAGTTAGCTTAGAGATCCTAGAAACACTGACACCTCATCAACAACTCACATGCCCAATAACACAATTTGGTATTTTAATGTAATTAGTTAAGGCCAGCAACCAGAAATCCTTGGAGAAACAACTGATTCTATGTATGGAAAACATAACAGAGAAAATGAGCTTAGAATTTCTCATAATACTGGGAAATAGAGACGTGTTCAAAAACAAAGAATGGGCTGTGCTTTACAGAATCCAAACTAAGAGAGCTAACAGAACCTTAAAATCCTGTGGTGATTTAAGAAATAGAATGGATAATGTAGCACCGTATCTTCTCCAGACTACAAAGTTAACCTCCATGAACCAATACTAACAATTTATTAATAAAGAAAATTAGAAAAAAGACACTCCCATGCAGAATTCCTAATAGCTTAATAATCTTCCCACCCAGTAGGTGAAACATAAACACTTATGCTGTGATTGTGGCGTGAGATTAGAGACAAAGAAAAAATCGTGTGTTAGTGAATATCATAATGAATTTTTAGATGATCTATGAGAAAACAAAATTATTTTATTCAAACTTACACACACACACACACACACACATATATGTATATAAATGTCTTTCTGCCACATTGATAAGTAATGAAAAGACAAAGGAAGACTTGGAGAATAGACTTGCAAGTCACATATTTATTAAATGATTTTTGGTTAACTTGGTAAATGACTTTTATAATTAGTATGTAAGGAAACTACAACTGATCAAAAGAAAACAATGCAACAAAATGAGCCAAATATCAAAACACACTTAATCCGAATTGCCTAAACATATTTAAATATAAAATGCTAATTCAGGACAGGTGCATTTAAACAACAAGGAGATATCAGTACTAATTTATTAGAGTGGTTCAAATCCACAATTCTCATGATGCCAAATGGCAAGGAGGATGTGGAAGAACTCGGTCTATCATGCATTTCTGGTGTAAATTTGAAATCATAACTGCACAAAATATGTTGAAATATTTTGACACTTCATACAATGAAGATAAAAGTAGAATTAAAATGTGGTCTAGCAGCTCTGTTCCAAAGTATTAAAAATACCAATTCAAAAACTGATATTCACACTAATTTTTTTCAGAGGAATTCTTATGTTTTATTAATTTATTTTCTACTCCCTGAATCTTGCCTGCAGAATAAATGTTGTATGGAGAGTTTCCCAAGTAATTAGAGTGCATACAAATTGTATTGTTCCTTTTCTTCATGAATGGACCTCTCTTTCTAAGGAAGTCTTCAATCTAATAATCCCTTTCACTTCCTCAGCCCCAGCACAGCTGCCCCCTCCCTGGGTTTCTGACACTCTCAGGATGTGGTTTTCACACTGTGT
>CAUYQU010030299.1:0-10669 GCA_963574635.1 Cheracebus regulus | reverse complement strand
AGAAGAATTTGGTGAACTGATACATTTGTGTTGCCACAGGGACCTTTGCAGGGGTCTTGATGATTTTTGTGACAGAGAACTGCCTCAGGTCTAGAAATTGGGCAAGGGACAAAGTTTTCCATTGCAGTGACTGACATCAGCTGAATGTCAGTTCACTGGTATCCTCGTTGGTTGTATAATGTTAATCCTCCTGGGTTGTATAAATCAAGTAATAATTTCTGCCTATTTGTTTCATCCTTAGAAATTCTGTGGTCTATTTACCACAGCCACAGGTACCTATGATTCAAAACGCTTTATTGTCCCTTCAATCTTGCTTCCCATTTAAATAATTATACATATATACATATGTGTGTGTGTATATATATATATATATATATATATATATATATATATACTAGTTATATGTGTTAATTACCACCATCTGGCCTCTGATATTCTGTAGTCCTTTCATCCCGTTGGTAGTAGGGAGCCTAGTTTCAGGGCAGCATGTACTATCTGGGATTTCAAAGAAAGACCACCAGGAAGCTTCTCATCATAGGATCTCTTACTAGTGATTTTCTTATAGTTTTAGCAAAGGGATTTTTTTTTTTCTCGGCCCTCTTGAGGAATATAGTGAGCTAATGGACTCTGGTTTTCTCCAATAAATCCTTTCTGAAATGCCCAAACCTATTAGCCTAACAATCCTTTCCACAATTTTGAAGGCAATTTTGGCATTTCTACAGCATTCAGTATAAGCTATTGTCATTATTAAGTGAAGGCAATTTTGGCATTTCTACAGCTATTGTCATTATGAGGTTTCAAGAAGCCATCTCAGCAAAAGGTCGGAGTAAGCCCCATTTATCTTTGTCAGAACATTGTATTATGAATCCTAGGAGAGTGTCACAATACCAATAAACTCTCCCCTACTCAGTCATTTAATTACGTATCTCAATACTGGAGTCCGACTAACCTCATCTACTCTTAAACATATTCTCCAAATTTTAGCTTGTTTCTATTGCCCAGGATCTGCAGTTATTTTTGGTAAATAAACCCGTGTCTTCTACAACAAGAACAATATTTCCCTGCATGGCCCATGCTGATTCCTGGCCCTAGTTACTGGCAAAGATAATATTGCGATAAGCAAGAACAGATTGTGAGGAGGGTAAGCATCGTCATTTGAGGCATCCAACTCAGGTGAAGCCTTTTCATATTCTCCAGCTAAAGGGAGTTTTCTTCCAGCTGTTTCTTTCAAGGTTCTCAAGATCATAAGCCCATATGCTCCCACCTTCAAGTCTCATTTTTCCGTTTCTTCCCTATCTGAGGCCTAATGTAAGCATGGAAGACCTACTAGCCTTTGCATTCACTCTCTTGTAACTTGGTTATACTTACATTAATATGCTGGGCCTCAATTTCTTCACAGCAGATGATGTATTTAAATGCAGCTATGTAGGACACCTGGCTTTCACAACATTCCCTGAGTTGATAATTGAGATCTGAGCCTTTCCTTTTCCTTCAAAACTGCTAAGTCATCTCCATAATCTTTCTGATTACTTTTTTGCTCTTATATCTTTCCAGTGCTAGAGGTACTTCACAAGCCAGTGCTCCCCATTTCACCTGCATCTCACCTCATTTGCTAAGGATGAGAATTTTGGTAATTATGATGCTATATCATGACATAGGCTATCACCATCCCACTTATCATCAGCAATGGGGTGCTTGCTGCCATCTGACTAGTGACTAATCTAATTTCAGGATCCCATCTGGAGTGTCTGCTTTCAAGGATAACTTTTGAATATGCTAAATTGGGTTCATACAAAGCAGACCCTCTAAAAAGGCCTTAAGCACAGGTGGTTCATTTGGAAAATGATACCAAGAAGCACAAATGAGGGATCTTGGAAATATCAAGGACCGGGTAACACTAATAAAGGATGTACAGAAGAATGAATTACTGTTCTGGGATCCTGGCTACCCAACTGGGACCTTCTGAGGAATGTGTTTTGGGAGCTTGTGGCATTAATTCACCTACGACCATCTCTGAGGGTTGTTTGTCTGAGGGGTATTCTTGAAAGCATTAACTCCACACAATTCTGGGTTATCAATAAAAGGACCAAGGAAGCCCCTACGGTAGGGGAAAAAATTCCTTAGGCCAAGAAGTAGAATGACGTGCATTTCCAGTGCAAAGCTGTAAATATGCAGGAAACTGTGGATCACAGCAACAAATCAACTCAGACAAAGACTGAGGATGTAGAAATAATCTTAATTATTACTACAACTATCAACTTATGTCCAAGTTTGTTTCTTTATAATTGTCATCTCTTTAACACCTTCATCCTTGGCAGGGTTATAATTTTATCCGTAAATATGTAGAACTATATCTTTTAAAGGCAGCAATTATTCAAAAATATAACCATGAAAATATTCCTATACCTTAAAAAGGAGTAATTGTTAAATAATATCATTCATTTATGTCAAATATGTCCAATTTTCAAATTTTTTAGTTTGTTTGAATAAGAATCTAATGATGATCTACGCATTAAAATGAATTTTAAGTCTTCCAATCTACAGTCTTTCTCTCCCTTTCTCCTTCATTAAAAAATAGTTATGATCATCTTTCTGCATTTAGCTATCCCCATTATGCTAACAGGTTTCTCTCTGACTTGTATTTCCTGCAGAGTAACAGCTAGATCTAAAGTCTTGCTGCTATGCTAGCAAATTACCTAGATTCATGTTTTCTTTCCAAGAGTTTGAAAATAAATGTTGATTTTATAGTTCTATTAATATTTATGTACTGAAATATTTCTATAAAGAGAAATAGTACCCTATTGACTATAAAATTACTCTAAATGAAGTATAATGTTCACATAGGAAATCAAGTCAAATGTTGCTTCTTCCCCCTTATCATTTTAAACAATATTGAATTGTTTCTTTAGCAGCATTAGAAAGCCACTGATTTCTTTTAATATTACTATAATTATGAGCTTACACATTTGAAAAGATTTGGTGGGTTTCATTCAAGTCACTGCATTTATTGTTTCCACTGACTAATCCTCCTGATTTTAGCCAGTGGAGGCTCTTAGTATTGATTTCGATGTCCTTATGAAGTGACACTCATAGTGTTCTTGCTTCCTCATATGAAAATATGCTCTAGACCTCATATTTTGGTATGACAGATTTAGGATTAGCTATTTTTTAGGGAGCCCTTGCTTTTTTTTTTTAGTGAAAATTATAGTTTAGATTCCATAATCTGAGGACTAGGAGCGCTCACTGTTACAGAATTGATGATTGATTCTTCTCAGTGAACAAAGATCTTTTTAAAAAGCTGTATTTTTTTTTTTAAAAAAAACACTTCTTGAGTTCAATTTGGTGAATAAAAAAATACGTTTTTGTTTTTATATACATGTACTAGTCTTATTTTCTTTTCAAAATTTTGATCTCTGATGATATTAGCATGTTAATTTTTTGCTGTATGTGAGTATAAATGCAATAGATTCAGGATACTCATAAACCTTACAGGTACATAGTTATGAAGGAACACCAATTAAGCTTCTTTCTTTTTTGTTTTTAAATTCTTATGAGACTTTCACAGTTTTAGCACTGAAAGTCCTAAATCCTGGTTTTAAAACCAAAACTCTATTTTTCCTGGAACTTCATGAATCCTGGGAAGACTGGGACAGTTGGCTACATTAGTTTATTATAACGTACATCCTGATAGGTATGTTCAGTCAAACTTATTAGAAATAATTGTTCCATGTTTGCTTAAGTCATCCACTCTATAAACAGGCATGCATGTTTCATTTGCTTTAAGTTTTCAGGGATTGTAATAAAATTATGATTTAATTGTTTCATTTTCACCTGGACACAATCCACCTAGGCTTTCACTTTTCATCATGCCCTTAAAGCTGCTTTTATCAGTTACCTCTAAATTACAATACTGAATTCTTAGTTTTCTATTTGTCAATGGTATTTGAAACAGATGATTATTTTCTACTCATTGAAAAGCTTTATTTTGCACAAAAATTGATTTATAGACATAATTTTCTCTTCATTTTACTGTACTACTACAATGTCCATTTCCAATTTTTTCTCATTTCCTCAATCTCTAAATTTGAAAACGCCAAAGCTCAATCTTTGGATTTTTTTCCAATAGTTGTCTGTGTTAACTGTTTCATTGACATCATTCAGCTAATGGCTTTTATATACCTTTTGCTGATTACTGCCAAATATATATTGCTAGCTTGGACCACTGCCCTAATCTGCAGTTTGTATATTCAGCTTCCTGTTTTCAAATCTCTACTTAGATGTCTAATAAGTGGCTCAGACTTAATATGTACAAAACTAGATGCTGATTTCTGAACTGTTCCATCTTGTCCTTCCACATTTCTTCTCATCTTAGTAAGTTAACACCATTCTTTAAATTGCCCAGGTCAAAATCCTTGGAGTCATGTTTTACTCATCACTTTTTTTTAAAGGTGTTTGGTGATATAATTCACATACCACTATAACCACCCATTTATTTCAGGTATATAAATTAAGTCTTTTAGTATATGTGCAACCATCACTGCAGTCACTTTTATAGCTTTTTCATCCCCTCACAAGGAAACCCTGTAATTTTTGCCCTCTTCTTTCCAAGCCCCCCAGCCATAGGTAGCTGACAATCTACTTGCTGTCTATATACTTACCTATTCTAGACATTTCTTTTAAGAAAAATAATATAGAGTTGTTCCTTGGTATCTGCAGGGGAGTTGTTTCAGGACCTCCACAAATATCAATATTCACAGATACTCAAATTCCTTATGTAATATGATGTAGTATGTGTATATAACCTGTACACATCCTCATTCATACTTCAAATCATCCTCAGATTACTAACAATACTTAATACAATGTAAATGCTATGTAAATAGTTTTTATACTGTATTATTAATGGCATTATTTTTAATAATTATTTTAATATTTATATTTTTAAAATATATTTTTGATCCATGGATGATTGAATCCACAAATGTGAAATCCGCAGATACAGAGGGCTGACTATAATATGCGATCTTTGGTGACTGGCTTTTTTCACTTAACATAATGTTTTTAAGGTTGATCCATGTTGGAGAATGCATCAGCACTTTGTTCCTTTTGATGTTTGAATGATATTCTGCTGTATGGATATACCACTTTCACTTATGTGTTCATTAAATGATGGACATTTGTGTTTTTCCCCTGCTCTTTTACAATTATGAATAACACTGCTATAAACGTTCATATACAAGTTTTTGTGCAGACCACTATTTTCATTTCTCTTGGATATATACCAAAGAGTGGAATTTCTGGGTCCTGTGATAACTCTCTGTTTTATCATTTGAGAAGCTCTCAGATTGTTTTCCTAAGTGGCTGAACAGTCTTAAATTCCTGCCAGCAGTATATGAGAGTTCTGATTTATCCACTTGCTTTCCAATACTTGTTATTTTCTAACTTTTTGGTTCTAGAAATATTTAGTGAGTGTGAAGTGGTATCTCACTGTTGTTTTGCTTTACATTTTTTTGGAAGATGACCAAATTACCTAATAGTTGACTAGAAATGTGAAATATCTTTTTATATACTTATTGGTCATTTGTATATCATTTTGGAAAAACATCTATACAGATTTTTTGCTCGTTTTAATTGGGTTAAATTTTTATCATGAGTTGTAAGAGTTAACTGCATACTTTAGATTCAAGTCCCTATTCAGATATTATGATTTCCCAATATATTCTCCCATTTTCTGGTTTGCTTTTTCATGTTCTTGATAGTGTCCTCTGAAGCACAGAAGCTTTTATTTTTTATGAAGTCCAATTTATCTATATGTTTTTTTGTTGCTTGTGCTTTTGGTGTTACATATAAAATTCATTTTCAAATCTGAGGTCATGCAGATGGAAATTATACATGTTTAGCTATAAAATTTTGATCTTTTATGTTAATTTTTATATCTTTTGTGAAGTAAGGGTCCAATTATATGCTTTTTCATGTGGGTACTGTTATCCCAGCACTATTTATTGTAAAGATTATTCCTTCTCCCATTGATTGGTCTTGGGACCCTTGTCAGAAATCAGTTGCTTATAGACTCATGAGCTAATTTCTGTGCCCTTAATTCTCATATGCCATACTGACTTAAATTAAAAATTATAGCTAAAAATGCCTGTATTATAAAGAAGAAAAATCTAAAGTCATAAATTATTTAATGTATTATATGGTCATCCCATGACAATGAAAACTTCATAAAAGAAGAAATTTATGTCTTTTTCCATCACTGTGATATATCCAAAGCCTAGAAAATTTATTTAAGCATGTTAAGCACTCAATAAATCTTTACTGAACAAATGGATTATTGATGGTCCCCAATAGTAGATCAATTTCATTAAAGCAGATACTGTGTCATATGTCCAGAATTATGCCTTAAAGTATGAACAATCTATGTCTCAATAAACTATTTTTGAGTCAATATTAAGAAAGTCTTTTAAAAACTTGGCTCATATTTACTATATATTATTGAATTATTCTCATGTATTTTTTTGCAAATATTTTATTGTGGATTTTTTTTTATGCTCTTAACTAGTGCTTTAAGTTATAACTTAAAAAAATGTGCATGTATCTGGGTAAATGGACCACCCAATTCAGTTGCTGAGGATTTTCCACAGGAATTAAGAAGTTCCAGATCATTTTAAATAAATGCTTAGATCGGTTGAAAAAAATTCTTATTTTACCACCTTCCCATATTTTCCAATGGTTGTATCAGTAGGGCTGGTTCTTTTCTGTATTGTCCTCAGTGGGGATGCATACACTCATGCTCTGCAGTATAGCCACTGTGGCCCTGTGGATGTGGTCTCTTTAAAGGAGATCCTGGATTGTAGGAGATGGACTATTTTCTTCCCAAATAGAAAAAGAAGTTGCATACATTGTTGCTCGAGTTGACTCTGAAAATAAAGTAACATGAGTAAACACTGCAAATTTCAAACTCTTTTGTTTCCACCAAGCAAACCATCTATTATCAAAGATGGTACTTCAATTTGAGCAAATCCAGATTATTCTATAGTTCAAATTCTTCTATACATACAAGTTGTATGTCTGAGGTTATGTATTCTTTTATTCCTTTTTGTTAGCACAGGTAAAATAAAGGATCAAACAGAATTTTGTGCTTAAGAATTGTTCATTTTAAGGCCAAATTCCATTTCCATCTCATAATAGACAGCCATAACAGAATGACGGAAGCCTAGTCATAGGTGTGGTAGAAAAGAAAATCTGTACATTAAATGAAAGATGCCAGGACCTTTTCCTCAGAGCTCCATGAATAAATATCAAATCCATTCTATTGTTGGTTGGGGGAAAATAAGAAGCAAGTTGAAGCTGAGTGATTTGGGTGTTGCAAGGAGACGACACTGATAGCTGCCAAACTTTCTATTTATTTTCTGTCAAACAAAATGTTCAATTTTGGTGCCATGTGTTTCTGGGAGATATAAATATTTCTTTCATAAATATATGATTGGCATAATTATTTTCTCTTTCCTGTAACATAGCATTCTAGAAATTTTTAACTCTAAGGATTAGAAGTAACAGAGATTTAGCATTTTTTAAACTTTCCTTTTCATGCAGACCATGTACTTACCAAGTCAACTGTGTTCGTAGAGGTGATTTCTTGCTTAAGCTGTTCTTATGGATAGGATTTCACTGTGACAATATGTAAGTAATGCTTTGAATATGCTGAGGGAATTCAAGAATCAGATTATGATTCCCTACCTAATAGTAGAAATGTAAAAGTTTCATAAAACTTTTCTGTCTACAAGGACATGCTGCCTAAAAGCAGCAAAATGGCCTTAAATGTCTTATACATTAACAACTGTTTACCCCATTTATGTAATTCATAGTCATGATTATAGAGAAATATGCACATCAGCAAACAAAATAAATTATTTCAGATGAAAAACATTATTTTTTAAGGATAGAAAAACAGTATTTTGAAAGCCTGGCAAAATTTTTGAGGAATCATTGATGCTGTGTGTACAGGTGAAATATTAAGCATAGGTTTTTATAATTCAAGTGACATTTTGCTCCTACCCTGGCACCTGACAGTCGTAACAAAGAAACTTGTTTTAGTTATCTAGGTGGATCAGTCTTTGCTTCAGATTTTGTGTGTAGACCCAGCCTTGCCCAGCCGCGTTTACTACTCCCTTCGCTTTGCACACTCAGGAATTTGATATGTGATATTGCACTTTCCCTGGAGAGTTTTTTAGTCTGTTTCCAGACCCTATGCAAATAGTTTCCTCACAAACAAGGCCATGAATAAGTTGAGTACTTCATATTTAATATTGCTAAGATGTATAGTTCCACAAACCAAACATGTGATTTTCAAGTGTCTTACTAAACTGAAAGTAGTATACTAATAATCTGTTTCATCTAATGCTTATAATTATAAAGAAAAAGGTTTATGCTTCTGCTTCATCTGTAGGGACAACATGTTTAATGGACAAATTTCTCTTTAAATCAACATTTTTACACAAAAGGATTGGGCTGTTGAAAAGAATGAGACTTAACTCTCTACAAATACTCCAACTATAGTACACCAAAGGAATTTTATTGCAGGGGAAGAAAACTAGGTATAAACTATGTTAGGAAACAGTCATCAAAACTAACTGCTGTAATACAGAAGCATATTCTTATTTTATATATAGTGTATTGGGTGGCTCTGGTAGTGATAAACATTGTTAGATGGGAAAAAACTGTGAAATGTTTTGACTATTATGCTTTGCATTTATGGCCCCAAAGACACATTTTTTGTGCTTTTTCCCCATCGAGCAAATGGTCCATTATCAAGGAATGGTGCCTCAGTTTAAAACCTAGCCGGATTTTAGGACTCAAATATTTCTTTGGCTCTGGGTTTAGTGTTTATGATTACTATGTTAGTTTTTCTAATTTGCCAACGCCTAAGAATCTCAGAGAGAAAAGCAACAAGAATTCATATATAGACATATTTATTACTCTTTTCTTTTTAATTCATCTGTATTTATTACAACCTTTTTAAACAGAATGTGACTCGGGTACTGTGTTTCCTTTCACAAGCCTCACTGTGAGTTATTTTTCAGATGTAGTAGACCAAATCTTTTGTCAGTAAAGTGTTCTGAGATTTACGTTGATGTTTAGAAAAAAAATTTATTCCAGCTACTAGGATATTTAAGCATTTACATTTTGTTATCATTTATATCACCACAAGCTACTCATTAATGTTCTTTTTTCCCTCCTTTATGCAATTCAGAAATTGAAATCATTAGGGTGAGTAAATGTAATTGTATATAGAAGATGTATTATGAGTTTAGCATATTTTAATCCATTGTAACAAAATAATGGTATCTTTTTTCCTTTATACTAATCTCTGCTTGTCTATGGTTTTGTTTTCCATAGTTTTAGTTAATTGTGGTCAACGGCGGCTCAAAAATATTAAATGAAAAATTTCAGAAATAAACAATTCTGAAGTTTTAAATTGTGTGCCATTCTGAGACCCTCAGAAATTTGTTTCCTTCCTGCTCCATCCTGTGCTGGAAGTGAATCATGCCTTTGTCCAGGATATCCACCCTGTGTGTACATGCATCCTGCCTGTTTTTCACTTAGCTGTCTTGGCTATTGCACTATCATAGTGCCTGTATTCAAGTAACCCTTACTTTACTTAGTAATAGTCCCAAAGTGCCAGAATAGTGATTCTGTCATTTTGGAAACACGTTAAAATGCTTCTTTTAAGTGAAAAGGTGAAAGTTCATGACTTAATAAGAAAATAAAATAAATCTTATGCTGATTTTGCTAGATTTATGGTGAATGAATCTTCTACCTATGAAATTGTAAAGTAGAAAAAATTATGTACAGTATCTGTACAGTTCAGTACAATCAATGGTTCCAGGCATCTACTGGGGATCTTAGACTGTATCCCGTGTGGATAAGGTGGAAATGTTATGTATCTCAATATTAAACATTTTATTGTTTTATATTTAAAAATTCTTTTTCTTTTTTTTATTCAAACTTTTTTATCTATTTTTTTATTGCATTTTAGGTTTTGGGGTACATGTGAAGAACATGCAAGATTGTTGCATGGATACACACATGGCAGTGTGATTTCTGCCTTCCTCCCCATCACCTATATCTGGCATTTCTCCCCATGTTATCTCTCCCCAACTCCACACCCACTGCTGTTCCTCCCCTACTTCTCCCCAACAGACCCCAGTATGTGATGCTCCCCTCCCTGTGTCCATGTGTTCTCATTGTTCAACACCCACCTATGAGTGAGAACATGCGGTGTTTGATTTTCTGTTCTTGCATCAGTTTGCTGAGAATGTTGGTTTCCAGATTCATCCATGTCCCTACAAAGGACACAAACTCATAATTTCTTATGGCTGCCTAGTATTCCATGGTGTATATGTGCCACATTTTCCCTGTCCAGTCTATCATCGATGGGCATTTGGGTTGGTTCCAGGTCTTTGCTATTGTAAACAGTGCTGCAATGAACATTCGTGTGCATGTGTCCTTATAGTAGAACGATTTGTAATCCTTTGGATATATATCCAGTAATGGGATTGCTGGGTCAAATGGAATTTCTATTTCTAGGTCCTTGAGGAATCGCCACACTGTCTTCCACAATGGTTGAACTAATTTACACTCCCACCAACAGTGTAAAAGTGTTCCT
>CAUYQU010030297.1:0-23428 GCA_963574635.1 Cheracebus regulus | reverse complement strand
GCTAGATGAACTGCTCCGACTTCCCAGAGCTCCAGACATCATCCAAAAGGAGGCTCAGTCCTGTATACTCAGCACCAATAGCCGCCAAGCCGAGGCGCCGGCAAAAAAGCCACGCCAGCCGAAAGGGTCGCGCTGGCGACCCGTGGGGCTCCTCCACTGGGAATGTCCTGGTCCGTGGGCAGCGAAAATTTGTTGGTAAGTGTGGTGTCCACTGGCTCTTTGCGCCTTTACTGGGAGCTGCAATCCTGAGCTGCTAGTGATCAGCCATCTTGGATCTCTCTCCAAAAAAAAAAAAAAAAGTTTTAAGCAAAACAAAATGGAGTCACATATATCATAATGGGAAATTCAATTTTATAAAGAAGAGAGAGGAGCTCCCAGCAATGGACTTGGTGATAAAGTGGGAAGAGATTGAACATTCTCTGATCCTGCAATCTAAACATAAGATTTTGCAGAGAGTGATCTTTAAGAAATGCCTGGCTATCTAGACCTAATAGGTTTTGAGAAATCCAAGACATTTCCATGGTAGATTCTTGCCATTACTGCCATCAATATCTCCATGAAAATAGAACAACAAAATATCCAAAAGAGTCACAGAGGGAAGCTGATCAGTTCCAGCCATGTGATATGAAGAAGCCCTTGAGGACCAAGCAGGTCAGTGTCACTATCTAGGACTCTGCAGCAGCACAGTACCGAGGAGCACAGAGAGAAAGACCTCAGCATAACTACAGAGTTAAGCCCACTGCAAGTCCACTACAGGATGGCAAGACTTTCTTGGGTAGAGTGGGATCTGATAAGGACTCTGAAAGTCAGGAAATTTGTATACAGAGTACACAAAAGCTAAAGCTGAAGAATGGATCAAAAATGTCAAGCCAGGAAATCTTCCATACTCCCACCATCTCAGCATGTTGTCAATCATAAGAAAACACTCTCTATTCAGGCCATTTTGCTAGTGATAGTTTCAACATTAGGAAGCAGGCCTGGTTCATTTATACTGACTAGAATAACTAAAATCAAAGAAGTGAGTGACTAAGATAGGAGTTATTATCTTTTGTATGAACAAGATCTTTAATGCATTATTGTAAATAGCAGAGAACTCTAAACCACTTAGTATGAAAGTGGGGAGGACCATTTAGCAACGATAGTGAGATACACACTCCTGGGCTGGCATGCATACATAATTCACTTCTATCATAAAGCCCCTTCTTCTACCTGAGAATCATTCACTTTCCACTTTCCTAGAGAGACAGCTAGCTCTAGGACAAATCAAAGAACAGGAAACCGCATGCCAATTCTGCAGGAATCCTCTGCTCCATAGCTTTAACTGATCTCCTTTCTGTATTCTGTGTACTTAACCATGTTCTTGGATAATATGTATTGGGTGAATAGCGACCAATGAGGGTGTGTTTTATGCACATTTATTTTCTGCATATTTAAAATGTTTTATAAAGAAAATTAGTTCAGACACATGAGAAATTGCACATTACATAAGCTTATAGCAAACCAATAGCTTGTGATAAAGCCACTGAAAACTAAAATCACTCTGTAATATTAATGACAGTTTGTCCTGTTTGCAAGAAAAATATTTCTCCAACTTTTTAAGTTCAAAACCATTTAATGAGTGTGTTATCATTTTGATATTTACATAGCAACCCCAAGAAATAAATTATTGGTGCTTTGTATATTGTAATTCATTGTAAACTCTCAGATCACTTTTTAGCAAAGTAAAAAGCAAATCGTTTATATAATCAAACCCTTTTGAAATAAAAATGATATAATTCTTCCAAAAATAGAGGAGGGAATTCTCCCTAACACATTCTATGAAGCCAGGATCATCCTGATACCAAAATCAGACAAGGACACAACAAAAAAAGAAAACTACAGACCAATATCCCTGATAAATATAGACTCAAAAGTCCCCAACAAAATACTAGCAAACTTAATTCAAAGGCACATCAAAAAGGTAATACAATATAAAGATAATATCAAAAAGATAATATCAAGTGGGTTTTATCCAGGGATGCAAAGATGGTTTAACATATGTAAATAAATAAATGTGATACATCACATAAACAGATTTAAGAACAAAAATCCTATGATCATCTCAATAGACTCAGAAAAACATTTGATAGAATTCAGCACTCCTTCACGATAAAAACCCTCAAGAAACTAGGCATAGAAGAAACATACCTCAAAATAACAAAACCTATAGAAGATAACCTCACAGCCAACATTATACTAAATGAGGAAAAGTTGAAAACATTTCCTCAAAAACCTGGAACAAGAAAAGGGTGCCCACGTTTACCACTTCTCTTCAACATAGTACTGGAGTCCTAGCCAGAGCAATCAGGCAAGAGAAAGAAGTAAAAGGCATACAGTTTAGAAAAGATGAAGTCAAATTATTTCTGTTTATTGATGGTATGGTATAGTATATCTAAAAAATATAATAAAAAACTCCACCAAAAAACTCTTAAATTTGATAAATGGATTTAGGAAGTTGCAGAATACAAAATCAACATACAAAATCAGTAGCATTTCTACATACTGATAATGATCTAGCTGAGAATGGAACTAAGAAGGCAAACCAATTTATAATAGCTACAAAGAAAAAAAATACAGTACCTGGAAGAGTGCAGTAGCTCACACCTGCAATCCTAGCACTTCGGGAGAACAAGACAGATGGATTGCCTAAGCTCAGGAATTCAAGACAAGCTTGGGCAACATGGTGAAACCCCATCTCTACTAAAAATACAAAAAATTAGCTGGGCATGGTGGTGCATGCCTGTAATCCCAGCTACTCAGGAGGCTGAAGCTGGAGAACTGCTTGAACCCAAGAGGTGGAGGTTGCAGTGACCCAAGATCATCCCACTGCACTCCAGCCTGGATAACAGAGCAAGACTCTGTCTGAAAAAAAAAAAAAAAAAAATACAGTCCCTAGGAATATATTTAACCAAGGAATTGAAAGATCTCTACAAGAAAACTATGAAACACTGAAAAAAGAAATTGTGGATGACACAAATAAATGGAAAAACATCCCATGCCCATGGATAAGAAGAATTAATATCAACAAAATGACCATACTGTCCAAAGCAATCTACAGATTCCATGCAAACCCTATAAAATATCAACATCATTTTTCACAGAATTAGAAAAAGCAATCCTAAAATTATATAGAACAAAAAAAGAACTCAAGTAGCCAATGCAATACTAAGCAAAAAGAGCAAAGCTGGAAGTATCTTAAATTATATGATAAGGCTATAGTAACCAAAATAGTATGGCACTGTCATAAAATTAGGCACATAGGTCAATGAAACAGAATAGAAAACTCAGAAATAAAGCCACATATTTGCAGTCTCCTGATCTTTGGCAAAGTCAACAAGAACATACAATGGGGAAAAGATACTTCTTTCAGTAAATGGTGGTGGGAAAATTGGATTGCCACATGCAGAAGAATGAAACTGGGCCCCTACCTCTTACCATATACAAAAACCAACTAAGGAAGATTTAAAGACTTAAAAATAAGACCTGAGGCCAGGCACAGTGGCTCACACCTATAATTTCAGCACTTTGGGAGGCCGAGGTGGGTGGATCACAAGGTCAAGAGTTCAAGACCATCCTGACCAACATGGAGAAACCCTGTCTCTACTAAAAATACAAAATTAGCTGGGCGTGGTAGCACATGCCTGTAATCCCAGTTACTCGGGAGGCTGAGGCAGGAGAACTGCTTGAACCTGGGAGGCAGAGGTTGCAGTGAGCCAAGATAATGCCATTGCACTCCAGCCTGGGCAACAAGAGCAAAACTCCATCTCAAAAAAAAAAAAAAAGTAACAAGAACTGTCATTTCATCCAGCAACCTCACTTCTAGCTATCTACCCCAAGGAAAGGAATCAGTATATAAAAAAGATAATTGAACTCATATGTTTATCACAACACTGTTCACAGTTGCAAAGATATGGAATTGACCTACATGTCCATCAATGGATGATTGGATAAAGAAAATGTGGTATATGTACACAATGGAATACTATATTCAACCATAAAAAAAGATAAAGTCATGTCTTTTGCAGCAACATACATGGAACTGGAGGCCACTATCTTAATTGAAACAAGACACAGAAAGGCAGATACCACAGGTTCTCACCCATAAGAGAGAGCTAAATATTATGTACACATGAATGTAGAGAAAGGAATGATAGACAATGGAGACTCAGGGGTGAGGAGGTAGGAAGGGGATGGATGATGAAAAATTACCTAATGGGCACAGTGTACATTATTCAGGTGACAGAAACCTTAAAAGCCCTGACTCAACCACTAATTCAGTCTATGCATGTTACAAAATTACACTTTTACCCCATAAATTTATACAAAAAAAAAGTAGTGTCTATCTGAAACAAAATATAAAGAAATTGATGTTGGAAAGACTAAGTGAATTATACTTAGCCACACAGTGACACAACTAGAATTAGAACTAAGCCCCAAACGTGATAGCCCTCTTGCATGGGTGTTCCTTCTAGACTCTGACACCTTTATAGTTAGTACCATAATAAATCCCCACTTAAATGAACAGGCATGTGAACACTGTCTTTTTCCAAGTTGGCCACAGAAGGGTGTGATCCAAGGTCATGGCCCTAGACCAGGTTGGGACACCTCCCTGCCCAACAGCATCACACACACACACACACACACACACACACACACACACACACACAGAGTAAGGCTTATTTGCACAAAACAGTGTTGATAGCTAGTGGAGGGCTAAGGGCAGGACTGCTGTTTATAGTTGTGCAGGATGTCCACTCAACAACCCATGAGGGAGTCATTCACATTGTAGGTGTTATAAGCTGTGTACTTATCACGACAGCTTTCTGGCACATTAAAAGTCCCTTGAAGAAGAGACACCATTTTCTGTCTCACATGAAGACTCCATATGGGCTGGGTAGGGGCGAGACCTGCAAGAGCAGGAATGAGGTAGATATGGTAGGGTAGGATCAGTGAAAGAACCACATTGATGTATGAAATGGCCAGACCCGGGCATAACCATCAGGGCTGAGGTTAATTCCAGAGAGGGGTCAGAAGCGTCTGGTGAGTGAATGAGATGAAGAAAGGGAGACAACAAATGAAGCCAATTTTCTGAAAAGTTGGCTTGTGAATGGTTGCAAAGTAACAAAATAGTGGCTGGAAAAGTAGCTGCCATCAAGGGAAGATCTTTGTTTTGGTTTTAAGGATGGAATATAGTAATGCTTAATTGTATGATGGTAGGAATATCAAGGAAACAGAAATCAATAATGCAGAAAGAGACAGTGGAGGGACTGAAACTGAAGTCCACAAGAATGTGAAACAGACAAAACAGAGGAGGCAAGGAAGGGGAGACAGCAGCTTCATAGATAGTGTGAATGTTGAGGGACTTCCCTTTTACCTAATATTTCATCTTGCTTGTGAGTCATGAGAACCACAGAGATTTGGTGAACAAATCAACTAAATAATAATGTCTATAGAAAGATGTATATCCAATCAAGGCAGAATAAGTACAAAAACACAGGGCATCATCCTCTGAGGAGTTGGAGGAGAAAATTAGGATAAAATTATGAAGGATCCTCATTCAACATACTTTTTTTTTTTCTTTTAAACTTTCAGGTGGTTTTTGCTCTTACAGACTTTGTGATAGAAAATCTTGGGAAACAGTTTGTAGAGACACCATCTGTGGACCTGGCTACCCTGTATCAAGACATGTCATGCAACACTCCCCTGATATTCATCTTAAGCACAGGCTCAGATCCCATGGGTGCATTTCAGAGGTTTGCCTGGGAAAGTGGATATTCAGAACGGTAAGGTCATGTTGTACATTTTTAATAATGCATATGCATAGGAACATCTCTTTGTTAAAATTTGCCTTCGTTCTTCTCCTTACAGAGCACAAATTCTTATACTCAGATATTCTTACTAAATAAATTAAGATATGTTAATAGCTATGTTAAAATAGGGTCAAAAATCATAAAAGTAGCTAAATTTTATTTAAGCAAAGGAGAAATTGCTTAAAATGTTGAAGTATAATAATCTAGTGGAATAATGATTGAAATTGGTTTGGTGTTTAAAACAGGATATAACAAAAAAGGTACTGAAGTTTACTCTCTATTATCAAATGTACAAAAAACAAACTCTTTATGTTCTATTATTAATCTCGTCTTTCTCATGAGTCTTCACTCCACTGGGTAATAGGGACAAGGGGGATGTTTAATCTTGCCCATTTACATTATATTCTTCTGATTTAAATGTCTCCTTTACAGTAAACTGATTTGATTTTTTTGTTTGTTTGTTTGTTTTAATGAAAGTTCAGTCTTCCTGACTCCCCTTTCTATCCCTAATCCTCTCCAAGATGGTATCCAGGTGGACAGAAAAGTACACAAGACCACACAATGGCAGAGGAGAATAAGGGTCTTAGATCCACAAGGAAGCCTCCAGCTCTGATGGGTTCCTGCATGGAGTGGCTGGTCTGGCCTTGTCTTTGGACTGGGAATTAATAATGGGTTCCATTTCTTCATTTGGAGTTCATGTTCTGTATTAGAAATCTCCAGAGATATAGAAATAATAAGATGTGTGTGTGTGTGTGTGTGTGTGTGTGTGTGTGTGTGTGTGTGTGTGTGTGAGAAGTTGCAAGATTTGCAGTCAACAACTGGAAACTTAGGACTTCTTATGTGTAGTTCCAGTCTGAGTCCAAAAGCCTGAGAGCCAAGAGAGCTGAGGGTATAAGTACCAGTCTAAAACTCAGCAGGCTTGAGACACAACAAGAGCCAATGTTTCAGTCTGAGTCTAAAGGTCAGAAAAACTCAATGTCCCTGCTTAATAGTCAGGCAAGAGAAGTTCTTTCTTTCTTTTTATTATTATTATTAGTTTTTTAATTGCATTTTAGGTTTTGGGATACATGTGAAGAACATGCAATATTGTTGCATTGGTACACACGTGGCAGTGTGATTTATTGCCTTCCTCCCCTTCACCTATATCTGGCATTTCTCTCCATGCTATCTCTCCCCAACTCCCCACCCCCCATTGTCCCTCCCCTATTTCCCCGCAACAGACCCCAGTGTGTAGTGCTCCCCTCCCTGTGTCCATGAGTTCTCATTGTTCAACACCCACCTTTGAGTGAGATCATGCGGTGTTTGATTTTGTGTTCTTGTGTCAGTTTGCTGAAAATGATGGTTTCCAGGTTCATCCATGTCCCTACAAAGGATGCAAACAATATTCTTAAAAAGTCAACTTCAAAATTGCATTATTGATTTTTTTTTTTTACTATGTCAAAAGGCAATATTTATTGCAGATTTTCACAGGGTGAATTAAATTTATAATCTAGTTTTAAACATCTGTGGGAAATAATTTTAGAAAATTGAAAAGTTGTATTAAGTGATACTATATGTTAATAGAAATATTGTACAGAAATGCCTCAATTACCAGTAATATATGGGTGATATCTATTTGGTTTATTTTTTCTTAATAAATGTTTCATTTTCAATTCTTACTGAAAATCTTTAAAAAATGTATTCAGAGTCTTTACTGTCACAGCACATACAGAAAGTCTATTAATCTTTCTTTGGCCAATGAGAATTTCTAGTGTCTGAGATTGATTTGTCTGAATGTCAATAATCCCTGTACACTCAGAGACTGGGATGAATCTGTATGACATTAGCACATAACCAGAGAATTGATTATTTGAATAAATCCTTGATAGAAATTTTCTTTCTCAAGATGTGTTTCTTTTTCCTTGTCTTCAAAATAGAGTTTTAGCAACGGTTTGGGATCAGAAAAGTTGAACTAGGGGCTCCAGCTAGTAAGATGTTTGTTTAGTAGAATTTTACTATATTCTTGAGGACATTTCACTGAATACAGAAGGGAGGATTGCTGAGGCCTAGTCCATCAGTCAGCAGTGATTTGCTCGACCATGTGTAGCTCATAGCTGGGGAGTAGGTAGGCGGAAGTGACCTTTCTATAGCGGTAGACCTTCAGTGAGGGTCATCTGTTTAGCATTCCAACACTGTCACAACCTCTGGCTTGACTTTGGAAGCAGGTCAAATATGGTAGGATTGCTATAACCAAGAAATCTAACCAGGTGGACATGGTTGGTTGGTTTTGGAAGACTTTTGTATAGCGATGCTTGGGAAGGATTCAACCTGGGGAAGGAAGGCTAGAAGGAGATACGAGGGCCTGTTGGTATTAGCTGGATTTATACTATGGTCCCAGTTCTAAAGAGGGACTGGAAAATTAATAGGATCCCTGAACAAGATATGAACTGCACAGCAGAAAATCAAAGCAGACTCCCTCTCAACATGATTAAAGGGGATGATGATGGATGAATCTATCTCTTGCTCCAATAACGACATGTTGGAAAATATATCCATTTTTAATAGCAAGCAGCCAAACTTGAAAGAAGGAAAGTAAAAATTCCTGGTACCAGAAATGAAGAAAGAACAAAAGACCAGATCTGCAAGTGGAAGTTAAAGGCATAGAGGCTCACAGAGCTTTCCCCACCAGGCTAATTTGAGGGTTGGGATGGAGTCCAGATCAGAGAGAGGAGATGAAGCCTCAGTTCTGTGTGAGGCAGACGCTGCGACAGTCTGCTACATAAATGTGGGCCTTATAGGAAATGGGACTACAGAAACTCTACCCTCTGGGGAGGCCCAGGCTAGGATGAATAAAGAAATCGCAAGGAACTGGAAACCTAAGTCGGAACTGAGCAGGTGTGAGTCCTGAATTTACACTACTCCTGGGGTGCAGGAATCCCACACTGAGAAATTAACACCAATGCTCCACTGGAACTTATGAACCTCACAGGCCCCAGAAGAAACAAGAGTGGAATGGCACTGAAAGGATTGTTCCAAAACACAGAGAACCGTGGAATTAAAAAAAAAATCAGAAAACAAAACTCTGCAAGGGAGAGAGCAGCTGCAGCAACCAGGAGAACTTGTACCCCGAAAACTGGGGATTATAGGATAATTTGAAACATAATAGGCACATTTGAAAAGCTTAAAGCGATAAAAAAAAATAAACAGAGTAGTATGGTCGGAGGGAATCTTAGTTATAAAGCACATACAGTAAGTTAAATGAAGACGCAACAAACAACCTTAAATAGCAGATTAGTCCCAGCCAATGAGAGACTTAGTGAATTGGGAGCAATTCTGAAAAAAAAAAAAAAATCAATCAAAATATAGGACATAAGGAGATACAAAGAAGTGATGAAGGGAGGCAGAGGATAGAATAGGAAGCTCCAGGCTTGGACTTCCAGAAGCATAAAACTGAGATAATGAGAAAGGTGTTGTATGGTTACAAACTTCCTAGATCCAAAGCAAGACAGGACTCTATAGTTTGACAGAATGTATTATGATCTGAGTAAGATAAATGCAAACAAATCCAAACCAAGTCTCCTCCAAAACAAACAGAAAATCTTAAAAGCTATCAGAGGGAAATGGAAGGTAACCTAAAGGAAATGACAATGTGAAAGCAATTTTTTCACTCAAAAACTGGATGTCAGGAAACAGTGGAATGCATTTTTAATTGCTGTAGTAAAACAACCATGAATTTATAATTTGATAACAGGTTAAAGCATCATTCAATAGGTAGAACTTGCTAAAAGAGTAAATTTTAAGTGTTTTCACCACTAAAAAATGATACGTTATGTGAGGGGATGGATTTGTTAATTATTGTGACTTAATCATTCCACATTGTATACATACATCAAAACATCACATTGTACCTATAAAAATATACAATTATTATTTGTCAATTAAAAATAAAATTAGAAAGGCTGGGCACAGTCACTCACACCTGTAATCCCAGCACTTTGGGAGGCTGAGGTAGGCGGGTCACTTGAGATCAGGAGTTTTACCCCAGCCTGGCCAGTATGGTGAAACCCCATCTCTAGTAAAAATACAAAATTAGCCAGGCATGGTGGTGCACATCTGTAATCCCAGCTACTTGGGAGGCTGAGTTAGGAGAATCACTTGAACTGGGAGGCAGAGGTTGCAGTGAGCCAAGATTGCGCCATTGCACTCCACCCTGGGCAAGAGAGTGAGACTCCATCGCCCACCCCCCACAAAAGTAAAAAATTAAAAATAGCATAGACAAAGTTGGGACCAGGTGCAGTGGCTCACACATGTAATCTCGGTACTTTGGGAGGCCAGGAGTTGAGCCCAGGATTTTAAGACCCGGATGGGCAACATGGCAAAACCCCATCTCACCTAAAAATATGGAAAAAAAAATAGCAGGTGTGGAGCTGCACACCTGCACTACTTGGGAGGCTGAGGTGGGAGAATAACCTGAGTCCCAGAGTTCAAATGACTTAAAACAACACACATTTATTCTCTGACAATTCTGCAGTGAGCTGTGATTGTGCCAATGCATGCAGCCTGGATGACAGAGACATTGTCTCAAAGTATAAATAAATTAATAATAAAATAAAAGTTGGGACAGATTGCATTATTAGCCCCAAATTTTCCACCCTTTTTATGGAAGAACTGCAAAGTCCCAGGTAATAACTCCCACCAAATGGGTGGAGTGTTTTTCTCCACTTCTTGAGTCTGGATTCAGTCACATGACTTACCATGGCCAATAGAATGAAGTGGAAATGACAGTGTGTCAATTTCAAACTTATATCTTGAGGGTGACTTTTCACTTGCTATCCTGTTCTGATGCCATGGCCATGGGAAGAACATGCCCAGGTCACCCCACTGGTCCCACGAAGAAGATGAGAGACATGAAGAGCAGAGCCATCCCCAACTGAACATGGAAGAGATTAGCTGACACACAGATCCAGATCCATGAGAGGAAATCACTGTTTCTCAAGTCCTGGAGTTTTGCTTGGATTATTGTATTAGTTTCCTATTACTACTGTAACAAATAACCACGATTTTAGTGGCTTGAAACAACACATATTTATTCTTTTACAATTCTGGAGGCCAGAAGTCTGAAATCAGTCACATAGGGTGAAAGTCAAGGCACTGGTAGGGCTGTATTTTTCTGGATGCTCTAGGGAAGAATTTATTTCTTTGACTTTTCTAGCCTCTGGGACTGAACCCTTTCTTGTATCACTCCAGTCTTATGCTTCCACTGTCACATCTACTTCTGAAGTCCAATGTCTCTCTACTTTTCTCTTATAAGGACACCTGTGATTACATTTAAGGTTTACTTGGATAATCCAGGATAATCTCCTCATCTCAAAACCCTTAATTGCACCTGCAACATTCTCTTTGCCTTGTAAATGAACATTCACAGTTTCCAGGGATTAGATTGTGGACATCTTGGGAAGGGGACGTTATTCAGCTGACCACAATTGGTAGGTAAAGTTTTATTTATTAATTTAAACAACAATACTTTTTGAAAAAAGAGAATCAAATTCCAACAGTGTTACTAGGGACAGATCAGTATTAAAAGAACTGCTAAAGGATGAAGTGAATAGATGGCATTCATATGGTGATTAAATACATGGATTGCTTAGCTGGACTGCTTTGATTTAAATACAAGCTCTGCTATTTTCTATCTGTGTGACATTGATCAGGTTACTTAACACTCTGTGACTTAGTATCTTTATCTGTAAAATGGGTATAATCATAATAGTAACTGCCTCCTGGGTACCTTAAGAGGATTAGATAAATTAATATCAATCAAGTGCTTGAAAATTTATAAGGCACATGGCAACTCCTACATTTAAAATAATAAAATATATCTTAAGTAGTATTAAGATATATTTTGTTATACATATTTTATTTAAATATTTTATTGCAATTTAATTTTTAAGATGGCTTATATTTTTTATTTTTGTTTTGATGTATTTTATTATTATTATTATTTTTTGAGATGGAGTCTTGCTCTGTCACCCAGGCTGGAGTGCAATGGTGTGATCTCAGCTCACTGCAACCTCTGCCTCCCAGGTTCAAGCAATTCTCCTGCTTCAGCCTTCTGAGTAGCTGGGATTACAGATGAGTGCCACCATGTCTGGCTAATTTTTGTACTTTGAGTAGAGGTGGGGTTTCACCATGTTGGCCAGGCTGGTCTTGAACTCCTGCCTCAGGTGATCCACCCGCCTTGGCCTCCCAAAGTGCTAGGATTATAGGTGTGAGCCACCGTGCTCAGCCTATTTTATTATTTTGTTTTCGTGATGGAATCTTTCTCTGTTGCCCAGGCGAGAATGCAGTGGTGCGATCTCAGCTCACTGCAACCTCCTCCTCCCGGGTTCAAGTGATTCTCCTGTCTCAGCTTCCTATCTGGGATTACAGGCACCCATTATCATGGCCCGCTAAATTTTTGTATTTTTGGTAGAGATGGGGTTTCACCATGTTGGCCAGGCTGGTCTTGAACTCCTGACTTCAAGTGATCATCCTGCCTCAGCCTCCCAAAGTGCTGGGATTACAGGCATTAGCCACTGTGCTTGGCTTATTTTGATATATTTTAAATAAAGAGCCAACAACCCAGAACAAAGGATGGTATAGATGCATTATTTCGCTCCCAACTTATTAGCAAAATGTAAAATATCTGACAAGTGCTGAAGATATGTTTGGGAAATGTTAACTCTTATGAAATGGGAATCGTTGTGTAAATGGATACTACTTTCTAAAGCAATTTGGTAACATCTATCTGAATTGAGGATAAGCCATTTTACTAGGTAGAAGTTTTGGTATATACTCAAGCAACCTCCTGACAGATCTGCTTAGGGATAGGCACAGCGTTTTATTTTATTTTTGAGACAGAGTCTCACTCTGTTACCCAGGCTGGAATGCAGTGGCACAACCACGGCTCACTGCAGCATCTACCTGCTAGGCTCCAGCCATCCTCCTGCTTTGGCCTTCTGAGAAGCTGACCACAGGCATATACCATCATGCTTGACTAATTTTTAATTTTTTTGTATAGACAGAATTTTGCTATGTTGCCCATGTCAGTCTCAAACTTCCTCCTCTCTTAGCCTCCCAAAGTGTTGGGATTACAGGTGTGTGCTACAATGCCGGTCAACATTTTATAATAGTGTTAATAGTAGTGGCCTTGTCTTGGGTTGAAATCCTTAGGAATAGAGTCCAAGATGATTCTGGTGTATACCACTTACTGACAATCCTTACAGAAATCTGTAAGGATCCTGCAGTGGGAAAAGGATTAGGATGGGGAAATGCCAAGTGAGAATATGGTCTCAGGTGAAGAAGTCTTATTTTGGATGGATCTCTGAGGAATGGAATATAAATCCCATTCAAGGGTTTCTTCCTTGAGGCAAGGAGTCTTTTTGTATCTCATATCAGTCAGTTACTCACAACAGATTGTAGATTTCCTAGGGTGTGTACATGGGGTGGTGAGGTGTCATGAGCAGGGCAAGGAAGTTCCTGTCAGCCAAAGGGAATGTCTGGGTAAAGGGGCAGTTGTGAACTGTCAGCAGCCAGCACTCAGAGTGGCTGCTGGTGGATACACTATCTGGGTAAAAGAGATCTAGGTGGGGCACTCCTAAGAACCATAACACAACAAAACCTAATGCTCAGCAATAGAAGACTGGGTTAAAAAACATGTTAAAATTCATATGCATACATTGGAATTCTATATAGAAGTTTAAATGAACAAATTAGATCTACATGTGTTACACAGATAAATCTTGAAAGCATAATGGTGAATGAAAAAAGCAAGTACAGGAATGGCATATACAAGTATTATCATTTGTGCATATTCATAACACAACGAAAGGATATTTATCAACCCTGGGTGGCTGCATAATATATAGTGAAGATATTAACATGTGAATTCACACTGACTTCATGAGGTTAGTGGTTACTTTTTAGAATGAGGAAATAGTAATGGGATCAGGAGGGATACAAAGAGAGCTTTGAGTATATTTGTAATGTTTTATTCAGCATGGCACAATGTTAACATTTTTGTTAGGCC
The DNA here is from genome assembly GCA_963574635.1 of Cheracebus regulus. NCBI lineage: Eukaryota > Metazoa > Chordata > Mammalia > Primates > Pitheciidae > Cheracebus > Cheracebus regulus. The sequence goes on along the minus strand of CAUYQU010030297.1, from coordinate 9,535 downwards.
ATAAATTGGGAACATTTGAAAAATCCTCTTAAATTTTATGTATATTTGAAATATTTTATATAAAAGAAAGAAGGAAGGAAGGAAAAAAGGAAGGAATAAAAGAAAAATAAAACTCAAGGAAGATAACCAGATCTCTGAGCTCTATCAGTGTGAAAGGGGATTGGCTGAGTGTAGTTGAGGTCTTCTTACGTACGTAATTCTGTTCCTGGTCAGAAGGTCTGGTTGTTTATCAAAAACATTGTGAGCACTTAGAAGTTATGTTTGGGCCTCCAATCATATTTTGGCCCTGAGGACATTGAAACAGGAACTAGAAAGGTCCAGACTTAAACAGTCCATCAGTGGATCTAGATTTAGGAAGAAAAAAAGGAGAAAGTAAAATGAGACAGAAGCTTAATAGCAAAATCTCGAATAGAGAAGTTTAGCAAATTTTATAGAGTCCTTAACATGCTTCAAGCAATATGTTAGGCTGAGGAGTCAATGATGAATGACGTGGTCCTGGGGTTTTTAACGAGCTGAGCATAGAGTGGAAATCTTATGAGAGAGGAGAGCCTAAAGAACTTGGGGACATCTTTTCATTGGAGGCCAATACATTTATCTGTGGCAAGAGTCTCTTGTTTCTGATTGAAAAACCTCCAAATGATTTCTATGGAACTCAAATCCTCCAAGATGTTCTATGAAAAGAGGGTTTGATAGCCAAACATGTTACAAAATGCTTTGAGCCATATTTCACTCTTGGAGATTCATAGACAATTAATGTATAAAAGTTACCAAGGTGATTTACAGAAAAGAAACCTGTAAGGAAACCACATCTTTCCAAATTATTTGCTACCAAAATGAATTTGGGAAGGGTGGAGGAGTAATGCCTTTAACAGTCCTTTAGTATTTTGTGAAATTTGCTTTTCCTCTGCATTGTATTTACATTATTATTTTCCCCAACTTCTTTAAAGTATTTCTAATTTTTTTTTGTTTTCTTAATTAAATCTTCATTCCAGTGTTTCTACTTAGGTATTTAAATTCCAATATTGTGCTTAAAATAGTACAGTTATTTCAGTGAAGAGGTTTAACAGGTATTTTGTTTGACTTTGTAGGAATAATTAATACCATGAGGTTTTATAAAGTCATTTTAGCTCTCCAAAATAACAGTAAGGTGGAGCATTTGTGCTTGGCAGATAGACCATTGCACTTTTTACAATCTGATTTTATGGTACCCCACTTTTTCATGTCTAGCATAATGCTCCATCTTCAGGCTTTTGAACAAACGTGTCAATAGCCTTAAATCAAACTACCATGCTAAAATATATTACTGTGTCACAATGATTTCCAACTGTCCATTTAATTGCATCCTATAAAATGAACCAGGAGGTGTAAGTTTACAAACATAACATCTGAGGTGGTGGTAAGATTAGAGCTAAATAACACATGCAGTTTAAATTCTCAATATAAAGTCAGGAAGGGCTGTAATTTTAATATACAGTTGACAAGGGGCATCTGAGAATTAATGGGCATTCCCAATAGATATTTTCAGCATTAAAGAACATAATATAGCTTCAGTTTCATATATAATGCTTATTCCCACATATTTCATCTTTTGCCAGAGCATTAGAATATTCAACTAGTATATGGTCTCAATTAGGGAAATAATAAAATATTTTACTCATGAGGGTAATTCTTGGCTCTATGACCATTTATTTACTATGCGGTTGAAGTTTCTTAGTTTCTGATTAGTCGAACTCCCTCCTCCCAGAAGTTTCAATGAAGTTAATGAGATATCACATGACTAATTAAATATGAAGTCAACTTTCATTTAATGAAATATTTTAGTTGTACATATTATTTCAAGTTAGCAAATTTCAAGTTGGCAAAAAATTCAAGTTAGCAAAAATAAATTTCAAGTTAGCAAAAAATTTCTCTCGTATGTGTGTGACCTTAAGACTGCCATTTATAAGCTGGATGACCTCTTTTTTATTTAACCTTCTAGTGTCCCTGTTTCCTTGTCTGTAAATCAGGGATGCTAATATAGCTATTGTGGTTATTCAGCTAATTTAATATATGTAAAGTATTTAGAATACATGAAAGTGCATGGCACTTAGAAGCACACCACTGGGATTAGCTATTATTATTATTAAATATTTGATTATACATTAGAAAGACTATAAATTATTAACAATACACAATTTCTTCCATCAAAAATCTACAATCTCAGTTAAGCATGATCAGATACATTAGCCTAACAAAAACAAAAAGTTAGATCTCATCCATAGTTGCCTATTTGTCACTTTTTTATATTAAGGTTTACATGAATAAATTGGGTAGGTATTTAAGTTGGGAGGGGAGAGAGAGGTGACTGTTGGGTAGGGAGTACAGATGCTGAAAAATGCTCCTATCTTTTGGTCTGTTTGAAAGTCTGTGTGCTAACTTTCAGTTGGTATAAGAGCATGAGGTGTGGTGTGGTGGCTCACACCTGTAATCTCAGCACTTTGGGAGGATGAGGTGAGCAGACCACTTAAGGCCAGGAGTTTGAGACCAGCCTGGTCAACATGGAAAAACCCCATCCCTACTAAAAATACAAACATTGCCCAGGCATGGTGTCATATGCCTGTTATCCCAGCTACTCGGGAGGCTGAAGCATGAGAACTGCTTGAACCCAGGAGGTGGAGGTTGCCATGAGCCAAAACTGCACCACTGCACTCCAGCCTGGGCGCTAGAGTGAGACCCTGTCTCAAGAGCACAAGAACCCTCTTACCACCCAAACTCACCTCACCTATCTAATTTTATGTCTTAGCTGTTTCCATCTCTCCTTGACAGACTTTCCCTGATTCTCCTTTACTCCCCACCTGCAGGTGGCTCAGTAGGCAAAATCAACAATGTGAGGTCAGTGAGGTGGGGATCTAGGCGAGGGCTGCGTATGTTAGGGCCAGTGCGGAGAGGGGAGAAAAGAGTTTGCTCCCTTTCCATACCCCCATTTCAATTTATTAATTTTTAATTAATTAATTAATTTGAGACAGAGTTTTGCTCTGTTGCTCAGGCTGGAGAGCAGTGGCTTCAGCTCAGCTCACTGTGACTTCTGCCTCCCAGGTTTCAGCGATTCTCATGCTTCAGCCTCCCAAGTAGCTGGGATTACAGGCTTAGGCTATCACGCCTGGCTAGCTTTTTGTATTTTTAGTAGAGACAGGGTTTCACTATGTTGGCCAGGCTGGTTTCAAACCCCGGCCTCAAGTGATCCACTCATCTCGGCCTCCCTAAGTGCTGGGATTACAAGCATAAACCACTGCGCCTGGCCCCATGCCCTCATTTAAATCATTGAACTTATCAAAATGTTTCTTCATATATTTTATAGTGATCTTAAGTATATAACATTTTCTCCGTATTTTCCAAGGACTTACTCTTAGGGGGAAAAAAGGCAGAGAAATGACATAACAACTTTGCTTGCTAAACTTTAAAATACATTAATTAAGCAGAACTAGCATTCAGAAAAGTAGACAAATGAGTAGAAATAGCAATAGCTATTTAAAAGAAGTGTAGAAAAGCTTCCTGAATTAGGAAATGGGTTGCAATGTTCAAAAATATAAAAAGAGCCATAAAAACATTTCTTATATATATTAGTGAAAGAACACATGTTCTTTTACTAAGCTGGGAAAGACGAACTACAAGTAGATTTCCACAATAGTACGTATTTGGATATACTACATGTCAAACTGTGTCTCTATTGTCATAAATACTGATATATTAACTTCAGGCACAATGTGAGTGTAGAAGGGAGCCTGGGACAGAGATGAAAGGGCTGAAAAGATAAGCTGTCCTGAGCCTTATATTTGCCTTCCACCTTCCATTCTAAACTCATGGAGGCAAACAAGGGAGGGCAGGAGGTATACATATTAGAAGGCAGAAAATCAAGGTGGGATTTGGAGGACCTGCTCTTAAACTCCTAAATAAAATACGTGAAGATATTTAGGCTCTTTAGCAGTTTGGTCAGTTAACTAAGTAATTGTGATATAAGTTACCAGTTTTGAGGACAGGATGGGGAAACTGTTGAGTGTGCACATACACATGTGCAATATTAGAGATGTGTTTTGCATTTGAAGGGGAAAGTATACATTAGCAAAAATATAACTCATGGAGAAATACACAAGCTATGCTATCAGCATAAGCAACACTGACCTAGATTCTTATTTTATTCTTTATATCCAAACAGCTGACATGAACACAAAATCCCATTCTAGGTCATTGGAAACTTTGAACCTGGATTGGCTCAGGGAGGACATTAGAAAATGCAATAATTGCCCCCCTAAGTTCCAAAAATTTAGTAAGATTCAAAACTGACAAATTTGCTTTTTAAAAATAAAATCTGAATTATTACATCCTACCATTGGGTTATCCCCAAATCCATTTTTTATAAATTGAAACAGTGACTTTACAAAGAAGAATGGAACAAAGAGGCCGCAAGTATGAGTTTGCTCTTTAAAACCCTTGAGAAGCTAATTTCCATGTCCAAGATAATGTTTCAAAGAGATTTCTTTTCAATGTGTTTTCTTAGGAGGGCAAGATTTCAAAGGAAATTAGCAAAGCAAGGTGACTGTGATGCTGCCATTTGGAGTTTTCAATTAGCATTTCTGACTAATACTTTGGCAAAATTACTCACAAATATTTCCAGAGTTGAGAAATAATCTTGCAGCACTTTCTGTTCTTATTTTTAGGACATCAAGGCATGTAAAATGATACAAAGAGGTTTGCAAAGTCCAGCTGAAGGGAGCTGGAGCGTTCTGTTTTTACCGTCACGCTTCATTGTTCATATTGCTTGCATGTAAAACAGGGTACAGTATTTAGAAATGGCAAGGGAGATGATTGACCCAAAACTCTTGTGATTGAGTGACTCAGGGATGATTAACATTGTGTAAAAACAGACACATTAGACCAAGAGATAATTTGAAACCTTATTATTGGGTATTATTTTTTTAAATTAAACCTGTAGACATGAATAAAATGAAAAACTTTAGAAGCACGGGTTGTGGAACTGAAAAGGGCCTTAGAGACCATCACTTCCAATCGCCTCATTTTACAGGAGAGAAATCTGAGGACCAGGGAAACCAAGTGACTTTTCAGGGGTCACATGGGATGTCAACAGCAGAGCTGTGAAGGTGCTCAGGTCTGCTAACCTCCTGGCTATGCTCATTCATGGAGAGTGCTTCAAAGAGTGTTTGTAACGTTTAGTCACAGTCTATCTTTGGTTAATTTCACATGTACTCCTATTTTTAATGCGTGAAAAAATGGCCTAGATTCATATGATTTGTTCCAGGTCAAACAGATATTAAGGAGAACGGCCAAGCTTTTACTACTTGCACTGCTTTTGTATAGTTATTTGTTGTGAGTGTGCTAGTGTCTATGTGTGTGTGAGCACAAGAGCATAATCTCTTGATCTACTGTTCCTACATCCAACAAGCTCTGAAAACTAAGATTTTTCATACATTTGTGACAAACTCCAGTGGTGCAAAATCAAATCTAGTGTGAACTTACGTGAAGATGTTTATAGACTTCATCTATACCAGCCAGTGTGACCCTTCATAAATTTTATTTTAGAAATAGTAATATGTCTGATTATAGAGTACTACCCTAGAGTATCTGTAGATGATGTGGAACACATAATACCTAACATTAATTCTACATAATTGACTACATTTTAAAATCCTGAATAATTCTGAATTCTGTTCCCAATGGTTTTGGGTAAGTGATTGTAGGCCTTCAATTTGTCCATAATGTAATTTCATTACATTAGTTTAGGCAGTTTTGGCTTACAACCATGCAACTCAGAAATTTCTTTACATGTATGATTCCCTTGGTTTCAAACTGTGTGAACCCAGGGGGATTAAATGAGATAAACAAAGTGCTGCGTGTGGTTATGAATATATAAAAATAAGGAGCTTAGTTTCATCACTACTATTTGTGGTCAGGAAGCCCAGGGTAAATTCAGTGTTTAGTGGTGACAAGTGCCTCATTCCAAGTTTCTGATAAAATCATCTGTCTCCTTTTCCCTTTCCTCCCCCTTTTTTGTAACTTTTATTTTATAGCCTTCTTATACGTTTTTTTTTTTTTAAGTTCTAAGCTGTATCAAATGTTAGCACATATGTGGGGAATGAATTAAAGATTTTCTACCCCAAGCCTCATAGTAACTCTGTGTTCTGTTATTTAATCAGTGGTGAAATTGAGTACTAATCAGTCAACTGATGTTTATAGTTTACAGTTTAGAATGTGTATCCTGAGTAGGTTAGAGTTTACATGAATTTGGTCAAGTTTGACATTACATATTCTTTCTATTATAATCCTTATATTTAACCAAATCTAGATAAATGCAATAATCTGTGTTCAGCCTCAACAATAATGACTTCAGTGGATTTAGTCCCAGTCAGAGTTCCAGCTTGAAGGGGCAAACTCACAACAGGGCCAGGTCTTTCCTTGTTTACAGGAAACTCAACCAATTGAAAATTTCGATCTGTCATATATTGTCAGGATAAATACACACACACAGATATATATATATATATATATATATAACACACCCCATATGAATGAGAGTTGAATATCTTGAATTTTTCATTGGCTGCAGTCAGTATACTAAGAGCATATTTTCTAAATAAAAGTCATCCTTTTTGATGTGCATTAGTTCCATCACAGTATATCACATATGTTCCTAGTTATGTAAATTCAGTTTCCAGACAATCAAGCTAAATGTAAGACATTTGCTTATTGCAATATATGCAGATCTCAGTGGAGGAGGGTGTTCCCTGCTTTTGTCAATAGTCCCTACAATATGGCAGTTATTTGGAATGTATTGTTTAAAAGGACATGTATGATGTAATCCAACCCTGTCTTTTTACCACCAGATCAAACAGAAAATAGTAGAATCTAATGGAAAGATACAGGACTAAGAATCAGGTCTCACCTGGCTGTTTCCCTCAGACAAGCCAAAGCTTCTCTGGGCCTTGGTTTCTTCTTTTATGAAATGAAAGGAAGGGCTGTATTAGACCACTTTTAAACCCTGTTCAGCTCTAGAATGTTACAATTTTATGAAAATGACCATCAATAGGCTTAGAGTCTGTTTTGGATCTTACTGGGAGGAGAGGTAGCAAATTTCTTCCAAGGATGGGATAGCTTTTCTTTGCTGGAGAATACGTTTTTAAGCATGAGACTCTGAAATGACAGGTGGAAAAGGGAGAGGCTTGCACTGCTTCAAGAGAGCCTTCCTTTCACCAAGGATACGTGCTGTAGTCTTGTGACTGTTGAATGACCCAGGGGGAGGGTCACGTCACAGCAGCTGGGCTTGTGACTCTGACTTGGCAACTGACTCGCTGGTGTCCTGGCTTCTGAACCTTGGAAGAGCCAATAGAAGCAGCAGTGCTGAGCCCAAGGGTATAGAGAAGTGAGCAGAGTGGACACCACGTCCTTTGTGGCTGGGAAAGCTCAAGTCTAGGAGAGGTGGTAATGGTGAGGCAGTGAGCGTGGAATCAGGTAAAAGAGGACCTTGTGAAGGGAGAGGATAATAAGTTTTGCATAAGCAATGTGTGGAAAATGGACCCTGAATGATTAGAGTAGATGTCTTTAAGGAAAAACCCATTTTATGGATTACCTCAGATGTAATGGATATTCTTTAGGTAATACATAAAGATGAATTCTTTGATCTGTTTATCTACTGCAATAATAGCACTTAAGGTTTACTGAGTACTGTTGGCATATACTGTAGAAAGTGCTTTATATCCATTAGGTATTTTAATAATCTTATAGCCATAGGAAGTAGGAATCATTACTCCCATTTTACAGATACGGAGTCTGAGGTTTAGGGGACTTGCATAATGCCCAGTGCCACGCAGTTAGTAAATTGGTGGGGGATCTGAGATTTGAACGTAGACAATAAACTGCTGCTGCATGGTCTTCCCTTCTTTGTTTCAGAGTATTTGAGGCAGGCTGTGGAGTCTGTTTCTTTCTTCCTCATCTCTCCTTTCCTTCCCCTTTCTCTTCTTTCTTTCCATTTTAATTAATCCCCCTTCTTTCTCTTCCATCTTGTTTTTTAACAGCACATCATAGAGAAGGTTCTTGTTTCAGGTCAGCCAATTCTCATGGTTATTAGAGAAGATGATTAGAGGAAGTCTTTCTTGGATATTCTTAATGAATGCTTCCAGTTATTCCTCTGGTAAATGTAAAACTGCGATGCAATATAATTAAAGTCAATTAATAGAAAGTTTATCCTTCATAAACTATCCTCTGCTGCACCCATTAAGCAATTCTTCATCATTATTATCTGGAAGATGTTAAGAGTTATGAACCAAGATTGGGCATGATCACAATAATTACGATATTGTTAACTCATACTCTCCAGAAACAAAATAGAGATTTATTCTGTCATTTATAAAAATAAGAAAATATGATGAGTTCTTTTCTTCTCTTTATAAGAGGAGGAAGAGAATAACATAGACTTTAAAAGCCTTCTTCTTCTCTTCCTATTGCAGAAGCCCTACTCTGTTTGTTGGGTTTCAAGACAAGGTAGTTCTACCTCAAGTTTCTATATTGCCTAGAGAGAAAATATCCTCATGACATAGCTTGTTGAAGCTCCATGGCTTCATAATTGTGTTTGGATTAGTTCCAGGTATTCCGATGAATGATGAAAGACACTACACTTGAAAGCAAGGGCAGCTGAACTGCCAGGCCAGATACCTGGAGTCACTGCCGATGCTCAGGAAATGAGGCAAGATCCTTAGGGACAGCCTTATCTGAGATGATAGACTGAGGCTACACCTCTCATAAGTGTCATTGTCACTGGCACTGGTTCCAATCTTTCCTGAGACATTGTGCTACTTCAAGATGCCAGGGGTAAATCCCCAGTTTTTTCTGCTTTCATTGCCCCCAGCTCCCAGCCCATAGATTCATATATAGAGCTACTTCTCCAAGGCACAAATCTGATCCCAAGAGGGCAGGGTTGGAAAGTCTGGCTTTAATCCCATCACAAACCCCAAACCATCATTCCCATTCGACTCTCTGATATAGCCCCAGGCCAGCTCACTGGGACGAAGGTTATCTCCACCTCCGCAATAACTATTTTAGAGATCTGGTGCCTTTTCCTTTCTCTGGAAATTGGATGGAGCCATGGCTTATTTTAATAATTTAGTATCTTAGGAAAGAGGATTCAGCGCTGAACATTTCTTCCCAGATGTCCTGCTCTCAGGCACTGTTCCTCCTGTAGTCAAATGCTTTCTTTCTTTTTTTTTTTTAGAAAAAGAGAGAAAAGAAGAAAGAAAGAAACAGCAAAAGAAATAAAGAAAAGAATGAAAGAGAGAAAGGAGGAGGAAGAGAAAGAGGGAGAATGGGATTCTTGTTTTACTGCCCAGGCTAGAATGCAGTCTAAAAATGAGTATTAAAAACCTCTTTTATGCCAATAATTGTGTTTAACAATGGAGACAGGAAGGAATAGAGGATGAAAATAACAAATAAGCAGCCAACCAATATTTTATTTAAACCTGTGAAATGCTACGCAATTGCTGAGGATTGATTT
>CAUYQU010030295.1:0-21101 GCA_963574635.1 Cheracebus regulus | reverse complement strand
CTGAGGCAAGAGAATTGCTTAAACCCAGGAGGCAGAGGTTGCAGTGAGCTGAGATCACACCACTGCACTCCAGTCTGGGTGACAGAGAGAAACTCCATCTCAAAAATAAGAAGAAGAAGAAAGAAAGAAACGTATATCACTAGTGGAAAGAAGCTGTAGGGTGAGGCGAGATGCCAGAATGCTGTAAAAGTTAGGGCTATGGGACCAGATGGCCTGGTTTGAATGAATAACCAGTTCCATCCCTTACTGGGTGATCCTGGGCAAATTACTTAACATCTCAGTGTCTTCTTCCTCATCTGTAAAAGGAGGATAATAAGAGAGCCTACCTCATAGAGTGGAGTGTTAAATAACTTAATACATGAAAAATGCCTAGGACAGTCCCTGCATATATTAAAGTGCTACATAAGTACTTTTTTTTTTTTTTTTTTGAGATGGAGTCTTGCTCTGTCACCCAGGCTGGAGTGCAGTGGTGCAATCTTGGCTCACTGGAAACTCTGCCTCCTGGGTTCAAGTGATTCTCCTACCTCAGCCTCCCAAGTAGCTGGGATTACAGGCGTGCACCACCACACCTGGCTAATTTTTGTACTTTTAGTAGAGATGGGGTTTCACTATGTTGGCCAGACTGGTCTTGAACTCCCGACCTTAGGTGATCTGCCCACCTCAACCTCCCAAAGTTCTGGGATTACAGGTGTGAGCCACCGCACCTGGCCAGAAGTACTTTTTTAAAAGGGGGAAAAAAGGGTCAGACAAGGGTCCTGATTCTTGAGACTTTACATTAATTAAGTCCCCATAAAATGCTCTTTGAGACTACCTGACTCAAAGCCTTGGTGAGCCTCCCACAATTTTTTTTTTTTTTTTGACATCGAGTTTTGCTCTTGTCACCTAGGCTGGAGTGCAATGGCGTGATCTCGGCTCACTGCAACCTCTGCCTCCTGGGTTCGAGTGATTCTCCTGCCTCAGCCTCCCAAGTAGCTGGATTATAGGCACCCACCACCACACCCAGCTAATTTTTGTGTTTTTAGTAGAGATGGGGTTTCACCCTGTTGGCTAGGCGGGTCTCAAACTCTGGCCTCGTGATCTGCCCACCTCGACCTCCCAAAGTGCTGGGATTACAGGCATAAGTCATCATACCTGGCCTCCTCCCACAATTTTAACTACCTTTTTTTCCCTTTCATTTGTTTTTGTGTATTCACATGTAATTCTCAACAATTTAGAAGAAACTTACCAACTCCTTGAAAACAATATGTAATCCTCCTTCATCCATTAACCCACTCGTTTATGAATTTATTCATCCATTCATTCACTAATTCATATGCAAGTGCACCCTCACACCCTGTTCCCCAAGGCCTCTCTGTGCCAGTTCCCTGTCCCTGGGCTGGAGCCACAGGCATGACACAGACAATCCACCTGACAGGGAAGGGAGTATCTATACCAGTGCCATGCGCCAGGAATGCAGTGCAAGCCACATAAGTAACTTAAACTTATCTAGTAGCCACATTAGAAAAGTAAAAAGAAACCAGTGAAATTAATAATTTATTTTATTTAACCCAATATATCAAAAATATTATCAGTTAAGTATATATTCAATATAAAAATTTATTTAGTCAACATTCTTTTATTTTTCCATATGAAGTCATTGGAATTCCGTATTTTACATTACAGGACAGCTTAATTCAGTTTAACCCCTGTTGGTCTTGAACTCCTGGGCTCAAGTGATCCTCTTACCTCAGCCTCCCAAAGTGCTGGAATTACAGGTGTGAGCCACCATGCCTGGCCAAATAAATAAATTTCCTTTCATAGAAATTCATTTTCTGTTAAATGGAAATGGTCCTTTCATCAAGACACCAATACCAAAGAAGAGTTTCCTACCTCTGTCTTACTTATACAATGTTTCTGCTCAGGTGTGAAGTCTGGTGTTAAAAACTGGGGCATTTCAGTCCAAGCTGGATTGTCCAGAAATGCAAAATAGTACAATAGAATTATGACATGTTTTTTAAAGCCCATGGAGATATAATTCACATACTATACGATTCACTCATTTAAAGTATATAGCCAGGGGTGGTGGCTCATGCCTGTAATCCTAGGTGGGAGAATCACCTGAGGCCAGGAATTCAAGGTCAAGGTTAACAGTAAGTCATGATCGTGCCACTGCACTCCAGCCTGGGTGACAGAGTGAGACCCCGTCTCTAAATAAATACACAACTCAATGGCTTTTGGTATATTCACAGAGCTGTGCAATCATTACCACAATCAATTCTGGAAGATTTTCATTATCCCCAAAAAGAAACCCTGCACCCCTAGTGTCACCCTCTAACTCCCCTGTCTTTCCAGCCATAGGCAACCACTAATCTACTCTCTGTAAATAGTGATTTTCTGATTTTGAACATTTCATATAAATGGAATCATATAACATGACCTTCTATCTGGCTTCTTTCACCTTCACTTCCTTCACAAAATGTTTTTAAGGTTCATATACGCTGTAGCATGTGTCAGTACTTCGTTTCTTTTTATTGCTGAATAAGGGTATATGACATTTTGTTTATCCGTTCAATAGCTGATGAACATTTGGGTTATTTCCACTTTTTGGCTATCATCAATAATGCTTCTTTGAATGTTCATGTACAGGTTTTTATATGGATGTATGCTTTCATTTTTCTTGGGTATATACCTAGGAGTCGAATTGCTAGATTGTATAGTAACTCTATGTTTAACCATTTGAGGAACTGCCAGGCTGTTTTCCAAAGCAATGGCATCATTTTATATTTCCACTAGCAACGTATGAGGGTTCCAATTTCTCTGTATCCTCACCAACACTTTATCTGTTTTTCCAAATACAGCCATTCTAGTGAGTGTGAATTGGCAACTCATTGTGGTTTTGATTTGCACTTCCCAAATGGCCACTGGATAGTGAGTATCTTTCAATGGGCTAATTTGTTAAGAGTATGTTAGGAAATATCTGCTACCAAGCATGTCCTCTGTGCATTTTCAACACTCTCAATAGTGAGAAAGAGCTCCTATTCACTCATGTCTAGTTGCATGTTTTGTATTATTTGTTTATTTAATTTATTTATTTAGAGACGGAGTCTCGCCCTGTCACCCAGGCTGAAGTGCAATGGTGCGATAGCTCACTGCAACCTCCACCTCCCGGATTCAAGTGATTCTCTTTCCTCAGCCTCCCAAGTAGCTAGAATTGCAGGTGTGCTACCATGTCCAGCTAACTTTTTGTGTCTTTAGTAGAGACAGGGTTTCACCATGTTGGCAAGGCTGGTCTTGAACTCCTTACTTCATGATCCACCTGCCTTGGCTCCCAAAGTGCTGGGATTACAGGCATGAGCCACCACACCTGGCCTATTTTGCATCATTTAAAGGATGAAGTTCCACATTTATTTCCGAAAGATCAGTGTTACATCTTTGAACAAAAGGAAATATATCACATGTAAGTTGGAATGCTTATTCAGACTCATGGGAAACATTTTAAACCTTTTTTATTATGACTATAACACACACATAGAAAAGCACACGATACATAATTGTGCAGCTTAACAAATTATTGTAAATATCCATGTAACCACTATTCTGTTCAAGAAATAGAGAATTGGCAGTCCCCTAGAAGCCTCCTACATGCCCCCCTTCCTGATTATAATCCCTTCTTTCCCATCAAACCTTTATGATGATGTATTCCTTTTCCACATAGTTTAACCATCTAAGTAGACATTTCCAACAATAGCATTTTTTAAAAAAAAAATAAAGGTGGGGTTTCACCATGATGGCCAGGCTGGTTTTGAACTCCTGACCTCAGGTGATCCACCAACCTCAGCCTCCCAAAGTGCTAGGATTACAGGCGTGAGCCACCACACTCGGCCAATATCATTTGTTTTTTTGAGACAGCGTCTTGCTCTGTCACTCAGGCTGGAGTACAGTGGTGCAATCTCAGGTCACTGCAACTCCTGCCTCCCAGGTTCAAGCAATTCTTCTGCCTAAGCCACCCGAGTAGCTGGGACTACAGGTGTCCGCCACCATGCCCAGCTAATTTTTGTACTTTTAGTAGAGACTGAGTTTCCCCCTGTTGGCCAGTCTGGTCTCAAACTCCAGACCTCAGGTGATCTGCCTGCCTCAGCCTCCCAAAGTGTTGGGATTACAAGAGTGAGCCACACCACCGAGCCTTATTTATTTATTTTTGAGACAGAGTGTTGCTCTTGTCACCCAGGGTGGTGTGATCTTGGCTCAATGCAACCTCTACCTCTCAGGTTCAAGTGATTCTCCTGCCTCTGCCTCCCAAATAGCAGGGACTATAGGTGAGCGCCATTACGCCTGGCTAATTTCTGTATTTTTAATAGAGACGGAGTTTCACCATGTTGGCCAGGCTGGTCTCGCACTCCTGACCTCAGGTGATCTGCCTGCCTTGGCCTCCCAAAGTGCTGGGATTACAGGCGTGAACCAGCACATTTGGCCTTATTTTTGTTTTTATTTTATTTTAAAAAGACAAGGTTTCACCATGTTGGTTAGGCTGGTCTTGAACTCCCGACCTCAGGTGATCCACCACCTTGGCCTCCAAAGCGCTTGGATTACAAGCGTGAGCCACTGCGCCCAGCCCTTTTTATTTTTTAAATTTTAAATTTTTAAATTTTTTTAATAAAGATAGGGTTTCACCATGTTGGACAGTCTGGTCTTGAACTCCTGACCTCTGGTGATCCACTTGCCTCGGCCTCTCAAAGTGCTAGGACTACAGGCGTGAGCCACCACATCTGGCTTATTTATTGTTTTCTTTTTTTTCTTTTTTTCTTTTTTTTTAATAAGAGACAGAGTCTCACTCTGTCACCCAGGATAGGGTGCAGTGGTACAGTCATACCTCCCTACAGTCTCCAACTCCTGGTCTCGAGCAACCCTCTCACCTCAGGCTCCTGAGTAGCCAGGACTACAGGCACACATCACCATGCCCAGCTAATTGTTGTTGTTATTTTTTTTTTTAATTTTTTTATTATTATTTTTTTTAGAGACAGGGTCTCACTATGTTGCCCAGGCTGGAGTGCAGTGGCTATTCACAGGCGCGATCCCACTACTGATCAGCATGGGAGTTTTGACCTGCTCCATTTCCAACCTGGGCCGGTTCACCCCTCCTTAGGCAACCTGGTGGTCCCCCGCTCCCGGGAGGTCACCATATTGATGCCGAACTTAGTGCAGACACTCGATTGGCATAGCACACTATAGTCCAGAACTCCTGGGCTCAAGTGATCCTCCCACCTCAGCCTCCCAAGTAGCTGGGACTACAGGCACCCGCCACTGCACCCAGCTATTTTATTATTATTATTTTTGAGATGGCATATCACTCTATCACCCAGCCTGGAGTACAATGGAGCGATATTGGCTCACTGCAACCTCCGCTTCCCAGGTTCAAGTAATTCTCCTGCCTCAGCCTCCTGAGTAGCTGACATTACAGGTGCCCACCAGCACACATGGCTAATTTTTGTATTTTTAGTAGAGACGTGGTTTCGCTATGTTGGCCAGGCTGGTCTTGAACTCCTGACCTCAGGTGATCAGCCCACCTTGGCCTCCCAAAGTGCTGGGATTACAGGTGTGAGCCACTGCTCCTGGCCTTTTTTTTTTTTTTTTGAAACAGAGTCTCATTCTGTCGCCAGGCACCAGGCTGGAGTGCAGTGGCACAATCTCAGCTCACTGCAACCTCTGCCTCCCAGGTTCAAGCAATTCTCCTGCCTCAGCCTCCCGAGTAGCTGCCGCCACACCCAGGTAAATTTTGTAGTTTAGTAGAGACAGGTTTTCACCATGTTGGCCAGAATGCTCTCAATCTCTTGACCTCGTGATCCGCCTGCCTCGGCCTCCCAAAGTGCTGGGATTACAGGCGTGAGCCACTGCACCGGGTCTGCCAGGCCTATTTTTATTTTTTATTTTTTTTGAGATGGAGTCTCCCTCTTGTCGACCAGGCTGGAGTGCAGTGGCACAATCTCAGCTCACTGCAACCTCCGCCTCCCGGGTTCTAATGATTCTCCTGCCTCAGCCTCCTGAGTAATTGGGACTACAGGCACATGCCACCCTCCTGGCTAATTTTTCGTATTTTTAAATATGGAACGCTTCACGAATTTGTGTGTCATCCTTGCACAGGGGCCATGCTAATCTTCTCTGTATTGTTCCAATTTTTAGTTTATGTGCTGCCGAAGCGAGCACAATTTTTGTGTTTTTAATAGAGATGGTCTTCATCTCCTGACCTGGTGATCCGCCTGCCTTGGCCTCCCAAAGTGTTGGGATTACAGGCGTGAGCCACCGTGCCTGGCCTTAAATTTTTATTTTATTTTAGTCTTTTTCTTTCTTTGTGGAGAATGGGGTTTCACTATGTTGCCCAGGCAGGTCTCGAATTCCTGGCCTCAAGCTGTCCTCATGCCTCTGCCTCCTTAATTGCTGGGTTATAGGCATGAGCCACTGTGACTCGTTGTTATTTTTTATTATTTTATTTATTTTCTCCCTTCCATTAATGACAAAAATAAATAAATTGAGGGGCAGAGCAAGATGGCTAGATAGGGGGCTCCACCAGTTTTTCCCTCTGCAGGAAAACCAAGTTTGACATCTATACAAAGGGAGTATCTTCATAGGAACCAAAAACCATGTGAGCACTCACAGTGCCTGGTTTTTACTTCATATTACTGAAAGAGGCATTGAAGAGGGTAGGAAAGACAATCTTGAATTACCAATGCTGCCAGTATCGTCCAGCAGCCACATGGCATGGGGAATCTATATATGAGCTTGGGGAGGGAGAGTGCAGTGATTGTGAGGCATTCAACTCAGTGCTACCCTGTTACAGTAGAAAGCAGAACCAGGCTGTACTCAGCTGCTGCCTAACCACAGAGGAAGCATTTGCACTGGCCTGATCCAGAGGGGAATCGCCCACCCAGTGGTTGGAGCTTGAGTTTGGGCAACCTCCCCACCATGGGCTGGAGTGCTCTGGGGCCCTAAGTGAACTTGAGGGGCTGTCTAGGCCACGAGGATTACAATTCCTAGGCAAGTCCTGGTGCTGAGCTGGGCTCAGAGCCATTGGACTTGAGGGGCACACAACCTACTGAGATACCGGCCCAGCTGGCTAAGGGAGTGCTTGCATCACCCCTTCTCCAACACCAGGCAGGACAGCTTATAGCTACAAAAGAAACCTCTTCCTTCTGCCTGGGGAGAGGAGGGATGACTAAAAGGATTCTGGCTTGCATCTTGAATACCAGCTCAGCCACAGTAGGATAGGGCACTAGTCAGAGTCAGAAAGCCTCCATTCCGGGCCCTACACATTTCTAGACACACCCTGGGCCAGAAGGGAACCTGCTGCCTTGAAGGGAAGAATCCAACCCAGGCAGGATCCATCACCTGCTGACTAAAGAGCCCTTGGGCCCTGAAAAACCAGCAGCAATACCCAGGTAGTATGCTGTGAGCCTTGGGTGAGACCTAGCACATTCCCAGCTGTGGTGGCCTCAGGGAGAGATTCCTTCTGCTTGGGAAAAGCAGGAGGAAAAGTAAAGGGGACTTTGCCTTGCATCTTAGTACCAGCTCGGCCACAGAGGGGCTAGAGCACCAAGTAGGCTTTTAGGTTCCCCAATTCCAGATCTTGGCTCTTAAATGCCATTTCTGGACCTCAACTGGGCCAGAGGGAGGCCCACTGCCCTGAAAGGTGAGTCCCAGGCCTGGCAGCATTCACCACAACTGACAGAAGAGCACTTGGGGCCAGGTGTGGTGGCTCACGCCTGTAATCCTAGCACTTGTGGGAGCCCAAGGTGGGCGGATCACTTGAGGTAAGGAATTCAAGACCAGTCTGGGCAACATAATAAAACCTTTTCTCTACTAAAAATACAAAAATTAACTGAGTGTGGTGGCCTGTGCCTGTAATCCCAGCTACTCTGGAGGCTGAAGCAAGAAAATCACTTGAACCGGGGAGGTGGAGGTTGCAGTGAGCAGAGATCATGCCACTGCACTCCAGCCTGGGCAAAAAAGCGAGACTCTATCTCAATCAATCAATCAGAAGAAAAAAGAGCACTTGGGTCTTAATGAACATCAGTGGTCGCCTGGCAGTACTTCCTGTGGGCTTGTAGTGGTGGCTATGGGGGTGAGGCTCCTCTTCTTAAGGAAAGGGGAGGAAAGAGTTGGAAGAACTGTGTGACATCTCAGGAGCAGTGCAATAGAACACCTCTCTGGACCTACCCAGGGCCTGGGGAATCTCACTGCCCTGAAGGGAAGTTCACAAGCCTGACTGGTTTTACAACCTGCTGATTGAAGAGCCCTAGGGCTTTGAACAAACATAGGCAGTAGCTTGATAGTGGTTACAGAGGGCCTTGAGCAAGCCCCAGGGCTGTGCTGGCTTCAGGTCTGACCCAGAGCAATCTCAGTGCTGGTGGCCACAGGGGTGCTTGTGTCACTCCACCCCAGCTTCAGGTGGCTCAACACAGAGAGAGAGACTCCATATGTTTGGAGAAAGTAAGAGAAGAGAAAAGAGCCCCTGCCTAGTAATCCAGAGAATTCTTTCAGATCTTATCCAGGACCACCAAGGTGGTATTTCTATAAGTCTGCAAGAACCACAGTGTTACTGGGAGTAGGGTGCACCCTAATGCAGATATGGCTTAGTTCACAACACCCAAGTCCTTTCAAATGCTTGGAAAGCCTTCCCAAGAAGGACAGGTACAAACAGCCCCAGCCTGCAAACACTACAATAAATACCTAACTCTTCCATCCCCAAACACTGCCAAACATCCATAAGCATCAAGACTGTCCATGAAAACATGACCTCATCAAACTAACATAAGGCACCAGTGACCAATCCTGGAGTAACAGAGACAGGTGACCTTTCAGGTGAAAAATTCAAAACAGCTGTTTTGAAGAAAACTAAAAAAAAAATTCAAGATAACACAGAGAAGGAATTCCGAATTCTATCAGATAAATTTAACAAAGAGACTGAAATAATTTAAAAGAAGTTTTAATTATTCTTTTGTTTAAAAAGAATAATTTATTTTAATTTTTAAAAATTTTTTTGAGATGGAGTTTTGCTCGTTGCCCAGGCTGGAGTACAGTGGCGCTACCTTGGATCATTGCAGCCTCTGCCTCCTCGGCTCAAGCAATTCCCCTGCCTCAGCCTCCCAAGTAGCTGGAATTGCAGGCACCCACCACCACGCCCAGCTAATTTTTTGTATTTTTCGTAGGGATGGGGTTTCACCATGTTGGCTATGCTGGTCTCAAATTCCTGGCCTCAGGTGGTCCGCCCGCCTCGGCCTCCCAAAATGCTGGGATTACAGGAGTGAGCCACCACGCTCAGCCAAGTTTTAATTGTTCTTATAATTTATTTATAATATTTACTTTAAGTTACTCTTACTTTATAATTTCTTATTATAAAAGCAGAAATTCTGAAGTTGAAAAGTGCAACTGGCAACTAAAGAATGCATCGGAGTCTATTAATAGCAGAATTGATCAAGCAGAATTAGTGAGCTTCAAGACAAGCTATTTGAAAATACAGTCAGAGGCCAGGCATGCCGGTTCATGCCTGTAATCCCAGCACTTTGGGAGGCTGTGGTGGGCAGATCACTCGAGGCCAAGAGTTTGAGACCAGCCTGGCCAACATGGCAAACCCTGTCTCTACTAA
The DNA here is from genome assembly GCA_963574635.1 of Cheracebus regulus. Taxonomy (NCBI): domain Eukaryota; kingdom Metazoa; phylum Chordata; class Mammalia; order Primates; family Pitheciidae; genus Cheracebus; species Cheracebus regulus. The sequence goes on along the minus strand of CAUYQU010030295.1, from coordinate 11,485 downwards.
AAATACAAAAAAAAAAAAAAAAAAAATTAGCCAGGCATGGTGGTGCACGTCTGTAGTCCCAGCTACTCAGGAGGCTGGAGCATGAGAATTGCTTCAACCAGGGAGGCAAAGTTATCAGTGAGCCGAGATTTTGCCACTGCACTCCAGCCTGGCTGAGAAAGTAAGGCTGTCTCAAAAAAAAGTTAAGAAAAGAGAAACAGTCAGAGAAGACAAAAAAAGGAATAAAAATGAAGCACGGCCCCGTGTGGTGGCTCACACCTGTAATCCCAGTACTTTGGGAGGACGAGGCAGGTAGATCACTTCAGGTCAGCAGTTTGAGACCAGCCTGGCCAACATGGTGAAACCTCATCTCTACTAAAACTACAAAAATTAGCCAGGTGTGGTGGTACACACCTGTAATCCCAGCTACTCAAGAGGCTGAGGCAGGAGAATTGCTTGAACCACTGTGCCTGGCCTCGATCAGGCAGAATTCTTTATGACAGAAACACAACTCAAAATTGTCTTAAGAGAAGAAAAATAGAATTTATTTGTTCACAGAGCCAAAAAGTACAGAAGTAGATCTTTCGCTTCAAGCATGGCTGAACAGGTCCTGAATGATGCCAGTAGGGTGTCTTTTTCACTCTCTGCATTCCTTCATGTTGACTTCATTTTCAGACCGAATCTCTCCTCTTCATGGCAAGACGGCCACAGGAAGCTCCAAGTTTACACTTTGCCTGCTTGTCAGCTCCAGCAGAAAGAGTAGCTCTTTCCCTAAGATTCTAGTAACAGCCCTGGAAATGAGTCTCATGAGCCTGGCTTGACTCACTTGTCCATTCCCAAACCAATCATTTGAGTAGGGAATAGGATGTTCTAATTGGCCAGGCCTGGGTCACATGGGAGTGGTCCGCTCAATCCAAACCATGAAAGAAAATGAGGAAGAGTGGTTCCTCAAAGGAATATTGGAGTGCTGGTATCAGAACAAAGGGAACTGGATGTAGGCAGGCAGAACCAACAGATGTCCACTACACTTCCACCCCTCAGCTTAGTGCAAACTGATTTCCACTCCTGGCATTCACAACATCTTTCTCACCAAAGTGACCAGGGAACTTGATGGCCAAGAGCATCTGCTCAGCTCTCATTCTTCACCTTTCTGCTAGTCACCCTGTCCTTCTGCAGACTCTCCTTGACTTCTATCACCCAGCTCTAATTGAACTCGCCAGTCTCTCTGATCCACCCCTCTACCTCCTTCGCATGTTGCCATCCTCTAAGATTTAGGCCTCAGTCTTTCCCTCTCTAGTCTCTATCTACGGTCCTGTTCTCTCCTGTGTACACTTCTAGTTCCTGGACATCTTCTAAATCTTCTGTCTCCTGGCAGTCACCTGAGCTCCCCCAGAGCCCTCAAACTAATGGTTCTAGTAATTTCACAGATTCATTATTTATGACCTCATCCTTTCCCCTTGTCTTTTTCCCAGCCCTTACCTCTGGTCAGTTACCAAGTTAGTCACTTCCCTATTGGGACCCGATTTCCCATCAATGCTCCCGACTCAGCTCCATACCTGTGCCCTACCCAGACCTTCTCATGTTACTCCTGACATCTCTGCCCACAGCCGCTGCCCCATCCATCTTGCACTCAGGGACCCAATTGACCTCCTAAGCAGCAGTTGATCAAAACTGCTTTATCTGAAAGCTTCCACGGTTTCTTACTGCCATTAAGACTCCTTAGCGGCCGGGCGTGGTGGCTCACGCCTGTAATCCTAGCACTTTGGGAGGCCAAGGCAGATGGATCACGAGGTCGAGAGATCGAGACCATCCTGGCCAACATGGTGAAACCCCATCTCTACTGAAAATACAAAAAATTAGCTGGATGTGGTGGCACATGCCTGTAATCCCAGCTACTTGGGAGGCTGAGACAGGAGAATCACTTGAACCCGGGAGGCAGAGGTTGCGGTGAGCTGAGAATGCACCATTGCACTCCAGCCTGGGCAACAAGAGTGAAACTCTGTCTCAGAAAAAAAAAAAAAAATACTCCTTAGCATGGACTGCTTTCAGGGCTCCAGAATTTGTCTCTGGATTTACCTTCAATTACTCATCTTGCTGAGTCCTTTAGACTCAAACTAATTTGCTCACTGTCCTGAAAACATGCCAAACATTTTCCCACCTCTGAACTTCTACAAGACACTAACATTAGATCCTCATTATTGACTCTTCTACATTTTACCCATATTTCAAAACTGAGCTCCAAGCCACCTCTGTGAAGTCATCCCTAAATACCTCAGCTATTCCTCCAATTTTGAGTGTATACATGTTTGTTGCTCTTGCATAATATGTAATGCCTCCTCTAGCAAGGGAATCACAGAAGAGCTTCTTCCAAAGTCACGAATTTTCCCCAGAAAGAATGCTGTTTGTCCTGAAGCTACTACTGTTGTGAGCAACTAAAAGTTGTCTTCCGGCTGGGTGTGGTGGCTTATACCTGTAATTCCAGGATTTGGGGAAGCTGAGATGGGTGCATCACCTGAGGTCAGGAGTTTAGACCAGCCTGACCAACATAGAGAAACTCCGTCTCTACTAAAAATACTGAAAATTAGCCAGGCGTGGTGGTGCATGCCTGTAATCCCAGCTACTCGGGAGGCTGAGGCAGGAGAATCGCTTGAACCTGGGAGGCAGAGGTTGCTGGGAATGGAGACAGCGCCATTGCACTCCAGCCTGGGCAACAAGAGTGAAATTGTCTCAAAAAAACAAACAAGCAAACAAACAAAAAAAACCCCCCAAAAAACAAGAACAGAGAGAGGGAAACAGAATCAACTGCAGACCCTAACATTTTAACTTTCTTAAATGTTTTCTTCCACACTTTCCTATGGTTCATATAACTTTAAAAGTAAATTATGCTTTAAGTAAATATATGCTTTAAATAAATAAATATCCTTTTTTTAAATTTGCTTCATTTTTCCTTCATAATAACTATCCCCCCCCCCTTTTTTGGTCATCAAAGATGTGTGTGTGTGTGTGTGTGTGTGTGTGTTTTAACCACTTTCTTGTCCCCTATTGACTACCTCTGGAAGCTTCTTGTTGACCTCTGGTTGGTTTTTTGGTTTCTTTCTTTTTTTTTTGGCTTTTCACTTTTTAAGGTGTTGGCGGTGGTGAAGGAGAAGGGTCCTTCTGGCGGTCTCTTCATAAGCACTCCTCAACATGAGCATGATTAACTGGAATCACTGTTATTCCTATGGTGTAGACAAAATTAGCCATGTAGCTATTAACATGTTCCTGATGCAAAAGAAACACTGAACTTTATTTTTCTTGCTGTCCTAGTATCTTGGAAGTCCCCAGGAGACAGGCGTTTTCTCTTGGTCACTGACTCCCTGGGTGACTGATGCCCCTTGAACAGCAGGGCCACTGTGTTTCCCTTTGAAGCAAGTGATCCTTAAGGAATTTTCCAGGTTAGTAATTTCTGTCTAGCTCTGAAAAGACGTAATGGCTGCAAAAGTGCTTGGTCAAAGAAGATAAATCATATTCACTTTTTTTTTTTTTTTTTTAAGATGGGGTTTCACCATGATGGCCAGGCTGGTCTTGAACTCCTGACCTCAGGTGATCCACCCACCTCGGCCTCCCAAAGTGCTAGAATTACAGGCGTGAGCCACCGCGCCTGGCCTGACATATTCACTTTTTAACAAAAATACTTATGGGGGAGAAAAATTGGAGTGGAATGAATCAGTTACAGTAAATCTTTGGGCTCCAGGGAAGCAAATAATCTAGGCTGGCTGTTTTTTTAGAATGCCAGGGCAAATCCATAATAGCATTCAATTAAAAAAAAAAAAAAAAAAAGTTTTCAATCTTCTAATAATCCCGGGAGGGGTGGCAAGAGCAGGATTCTTGTCCCCGTTTTACAAATGAGGAAACTGAGGTTCTGAAAGCCTAAGTGGCATGCCTCTTCAGTGATCGGCCAATCGTCGTCGCCCTAACTTCACCTCACCTCCCCGTGCAGCACTAGAGTCCCCTCAGGGGTGGCAGTCTCGGGTCAGTCCAGCTTCAGCAGGCCGGGCAGTATTGCCCTGTCAGGCTGCACTTCCGCCTCCTGGGGGCCCGCGCGGCTCACCTCGCTCACCTCCCGCCCTGCCCCAGTCACGAGTTTTCTTCGGGGGCCCGCCCCTCCACTTGCTGATTGGGCAGCTTCTGAACCATTGTTGTCCTCTGATTGGTTGTTCCCTTTTCGGCTCTCCAACACTGCCTAGGCTGACCGGATACACGGGTAGGGTTTCCGCTTCCCCTTTCTCACTCCTCCCGCTTGTCCTCCTCAGCCAGTCGCCACCACAGCGGCGGCTGCCGGGCGTGGTGTCGGTGGGTTGGTTGGCTGGTTGGTCTCTCACCTTTGGTGTCCGTGCCGTTGAATTGCCCGCCATGGCTGAGCTGGATCCGTTCGGCGCCCCTGCCGGCGCCCCTGGCGGTCCCGCGCTGGGGAACGGAGTGGCCGGCGCCGGCGAAGAAGACCCGGCCGCGGCCTTCTTGGCGCAGCAGGAGAGCGAGATTGCGGGCATCGAGAACGACGAGGCCTTCGCCATCCTGGACGGCGGCGCCCCCGGGCCCCAGCCGCACGGCGAGCCGCCGGGAGGTCCGGGTGAGAATGCGGGCGCGTTTGGGGCGAGAGGACTTGTCTGGAAACTCGGCCCAGAGTGGGTCCGAGAGCTTCTGTGTGACTCGTGTGCCTTACTGAATTAGGAGGTTACGGAACAGTGCAAATAGGAAACGAGACCCTGGCCCCGTCATGCAGAAACCTAGACTCGAGAAGCCTGTCCGGTTCTCAGTGTGTGAGTGCTTCTGGGCGCGGGTGGAGCGATAAAGCAAGTATAGAGTGGCAGGCTCCGGAGCCGGAAGAAGCCCGTTCATTTCAGCAACTTTTCATTAAGCACTTGCTGTGCCTTTAGTCCGGTCTCTGAAGCAACCGCATTGGCGCAGTTTGTCCAGACTTCTAAGCACGTTTGAGCCGAGCAAGGAACTCCAGTTATGAGAAAAGCAGGGTAGGAAAAAATAAGGATGGAAATATCGTTTTTGAGAGATACAAACAAAAGTAGCATTGCAGTTCAACATTTAAGCACTTCAGGTGTACAGAGTTTTGGATTACAAGGAGGGAGGATTGAGTAGGGAACTCAAGAAAGATGGTCTAGGTCTGGAGAAAGAAAAAACTGCCAAGCAGGGAAGGAGTTTACTATCGTTGAGTGATTGATTTACACCCAGGGCTTCTGGAGCTCTTGCTCTGGGAACAGCTTTGGTAGGCAGTATTGTCCAAGCGGAATCCAAGATTAGCCTAAACCAGTCAGGGAGGGGTGAAGAGGTGAACAGAGAATGTTCTCCGCCAAACTCAAGTAAAAACGGGGCAGGTAGGATGACAGTCTGACCTTTGGTTGCCTTACCTGTGTGTAATGCTTAGGATCATGAGTAGAGAAGACCTATTTAATCACAGAGAAGTAGGAAATTTAGCCAGAAGAAATGAGATACGGCTTTTCATTCACTTAAATTCCAACTAAGGGAGAATAGGGCACTATTGCGGCACATAGGAGTAGTGTCTATACTACCCCAAATTCAAACCTTAAGGGGCCAGGTGGGTAACAGACACGAGAGAAGCTGGCTTGACATGAGACAGTAGAAGTGTTGGAGACTGAGGCTTTGGTGCAGTAGGGTAGTGCTGTATGTAAAGGCATTTAGACCCAGCACTCTCAAGTTACTATGCCAGCCAAGCAGAACCTTTTGAGGGATATAGGGGGAATGGGGGCTGCTGCTAGTTTGCAGCCTGAGTTTTTGACTGCACCATGTTGCTTCCTAAGTAAATCAGTCCCCCAGTAAGAACTTAATGGGAATATGTAATATACCTGAATATGCAATTTATAGCAAGTAGCTGAACTGAACTGGGCTGTGATTGCAAGATGAAGTTGGCTTTAAGTGATTAAGAGATATTTTTTCATTGGGTGGTCTTTAACATTTGTTTGAGAATTTTAAAATTGACTTCTTAGATCCTCAGTGTACCTTCCTCATTTAATACAAGAGAAATGGAATCCTAGAGAGAAGTGACTTGCTTAAAAAAGCACGAGTTAATAGCTGAGCCCCAAGTCTACCCACTCTTAAAATGTACCACATTCTGTTACAGTGTTCAGTTGTTTTAGCAGGGGTGTGGTGTGATAAGAGGCAGTTGTGGCTGTCCCACGTAGAACAGATTTGGAAGAAGCAGGACCCGAGATCTATAGTTGGAAGATTGTCCTGATTCAAGGACAGTGTTACTCTTACTGTTTTATCTCCACTACCTAGCAGTGTGTCTGGCATGTAGTAGATGCTCACGTTTGACAAAGAAATGGGCAGAAATGTCAGATCAATGGTCCTGTGTAGAACTGACAGATCTTGGTGACGGGCAGTTAGGGAAAGTGAAACGGAGAGAACAGAGTTGGATACTTAGGTCCTTTGTGCGTCAAGGCTTCAGCAAAAGGAAGGAAAGAAATGGTTGCTGACTTAGTTCCTAGGAAGGACTTTCTCAGTGAACTAAGCATTTGTTGACTTAAAGCCAGATTCCTGACAGTGTAATTGAGGTTGGTAATATGCAGTGGTCAGCATTTCCTTTGAGGATTACAGAATTGGACACTTTTTCTCTCTTAGTTTTCTTTTTCCTTTTTTTTTTTTAAAAGATATGGTCTAGTGGTTAAGATTCTATGCTATCCTAAGCTGCTTGAGTGTGAGTTTAGCTTTGTGATTTCAGAAAATGTATATAACTGCCACCAGTCTGGCCTCAGTTTTCTCCTTTGTTAAAGTTGCATAATATAATTTGCAATGCTATGTGGCATCTTTAGGATTACATTAAAAAGTGTCTATAAAGTGCTTACAATTATATATTAAGTATCTAGTGAATTCCAGCTACTGTTAGTGAGAGAAAGGAGTTACAAGGCCTTTAGGCTTTGAAGTGTACTGAGGAAATTGAGAGGCTTTAGGTGGGAGCTGTCTTTCTGATGTTATACAGAGATAAATAGACAGTCGCCTATAACAGATTGATGAGAGGAAAATAAACCAGCCCTAGCCTTGTGGAAAACTCCCGTGGAGGATGGGCACAGGCAAAAACCAGAGGGGTTAGGGCTGAGCTTTGGATGACTCCCTTGGTGGTTAAGAGAGCCAGAGAAGAGACATAGGTTTATAGGCAGGAAGTAACCAGCTGGGCACAGTTACTTGGGAGGGGGATATTGAGAACAACAGGTGGTCATGAAGGAGGCAGCCCAGGTGGAGCTGTTGAAAAGCTCAATCATGAGAGCTGAGTGGGGTAAGAGAACAGGATAGACAAGCCACAGAGAGAGTATGGCAGTGAGGCACTATTATGATTTGTTTTCATTTTTATTTTTGAGACAGAGTCTTGCTCTGTCACCCAGGCTGGAGTGCAGTGGTGCTATCTTTTCACTGCAACCTCCACCTCCTGGGTTCAGGCAATTCTTCTGCCTCAGCCTCCTGAGTAGCTGGGATCACAGGTGTGCGCCACCATGTTCAGCTAATTTTTGTATCTTTACTAGAGAGGGGGTTTTACCATGTTGGCCAGGCTGGTCTTGAATTCCTGACCTCAAGTGATCCACTGTCTTGGCCTCCCAAAATGTTAGGATTATAGGCGTGAGCCACTGCGCCCAGACTATTCATTTTGTTTTTGACAAGTTATTTCTTGTAGAAGAAAAAAGAGATATAGGTGAACTAAAGGGAAGCTTTCGGGAGAGGTAATTTTTTTGGTAACAGTGGTGGAGGGAAGTTTAGGGAAATCTCATGCATGATAGTTAATTATACTGCATATTTACTGTGTACCAGGTACACTTTCAGATCCTGGCAATAGCTCCATGGGTTAAGTGGTAGTGTCATATTTCAGATTAAAATGGGTATCAGTGTGGAAGTTCAGCAGTGTCCCTAAGGTAACAAGGTAATAAATGGCTCAAGTGCAGCTTCAAACCTAGGTCTAGTTGACTTCAAATGTTTCTGGAATGTGGAAAGTTGAAGGTGGGTTTGGGACAGAGTCTTTCACTTTTGAAAACTTAATGTGGCCCTTTTTCTTTTCTTTCTTTCTTTCTTTTTTTTTTTTTTTTTTTGGGTGCTGTGACTCGGATGCGTGGTCCTTTTTCTGTCTGGAGGTCCTGAAAGGCCCTAGAAAGTTTCCTTCTGAAGCATCATGTGGCTTAGTTTGGTTGTCCTAGTAAGTCAAGATATCCTTTCTGCATGTTTCCACGGCAACAGAGGATCCCTTGACTTGAGCTAGTTGTCGATTCATGTAAGAATGTTAGTGCAGTAATACAGTAACTAATAAAGAGGAAAGCAGATGCCAGTGGGTCTGGAGGAGTCTTCAGACAGACAGCATGTGATTTTGAAGATGTGGGATGAGGATTGCTTCTTGTTTTTCATATGGAGTAGTAATCATAGTCTCTTCTATTCCAGCCCAGGGCTAGACCGTATTAGTAGATCGTTGGTATGTCAACTGTACTATATTAACCATAATGTAGACCTGGCCAGACTAGCCATTGTAGGATCTAGGATTTAAAACTATCTCACTCTTCTGTCTTACACAAAACTAAATTACAGGTAGATTAAAAACAGACATTTAAAAAGTAAAAGAAGAAAAGTGAATATTTGTCTATCTCATAGTAGGAAAGGCCTGCAGCATAAACACAGATACAGAAATCATAAAAAGTCTTATCAGGTCTACATATACAAATTAAATTGTTCTGGGGTTAAATATCATAAAATCAAAAGCAACTAGGGAAAATATTTGACTGTTAATGCAGAGTGAATACTTAGAGATCAAAAAATAGGAAAATAGACAAAGTCAGAAAATTTGGTAAGAAAAACAAATGTCGGGTATGTGATTACATCACTAGAAATAAGATTGGCACAGCAAACCCCCATGAGTTTTTTCCATTATTAAATTAGCAAAAATTTTAAAACATGATCAAGCACAGTCCCTAGTATCAGTGAAGTTCTAAGAAATGGGACACTTGTACGCTAGTAGTAATATAAACTGGTGGACTAATAGGGACAAGTGAGTGGGTTTTTGCTTTTTTTTTTTTTTTTTGAGATAAGAGTCTTGCTTTTTTTTTTTTTTTTGAGATAGAGTCTGGAGTGCAGTGGCATGATAGCTCACTGCAACCCCACCTCCTGGGTTCAGGTAATTCTCTCCTGCCTCATCCTCTGGAGTAGCTGGGATTACAGGCATGTGTCACCACACCCGGCTAATTTTTGTATTTTTAGTAGAGACAGGGTTTTGCCATGTGGGCCAGGCTGGTCTCGAATTCCTGACCTAAGGTGATCCTCGTGGGTGGGGTTTTAGAAGTCTTTAAAATACATATCCTGGGCTGAGTTCCATGCCACTGCATTCCAACCTGGGCAAAAGAGTGAAACTTCATCTAAAAAATAAAACACATATCCTGGCCAGGCGTGGATTACAGTCGGGTACCTGTATTCCCAGTACTTTGGGAGACTGAAGTGGATGGATCATCTGATGTCAAGAGTTTGAGACCATCCTGGCCAACGTGACAAAACTATATCTCTACTAAAACTACAAAAAAAGTCAGGCATGGTAGCTTACACTTGTAGTCCCAGTTACTGAGGAGGCTGAGGCAGGAGAATCACTTGAACAACCCGAGATACGGAGGTTACAGTGAGCCAAGATCACAGCACTGCATTCCAGCCTGGGTGACAGAGAAAGACTCTGCATCAAAATAAATAAATAAAATACATATCCTGTGATCCAGCAATTCTTTTTTCTATTATTTATTTTTTTTTGAGATGGAGTTGCTCTGTGGCCCAGGCTGGAGTGCAGTGGCTCAATCTTAGTTCACTACAACCTCTGCCTGCTGGGTTCAAGCTGTTTTCCTGCTTCAGCCTCCTGAGTAGCTGGGATTTCAGGCTCATGCCACCACCCCGGCTAATTTTTGTGTTTTTAGTAAACAGGGTTTCACCATGTTGGCCAGGCAGGTCTGGAACTCCTGACCTCAGGTGATCTGCCCACTTGGGCCTCCCAAAGTGCTGGGATTATAGGCGTGAGCCACTATAACCCAGCAATTCTACACCAAGGAATTTATTAAAGAGGTAATACATTTTACCGCTGTAACCCAGCAATTCTACACCAAGGAATTTATTACAGAGGTAACACATTTTATTACTTTAAGCTATGTGCCACCTACCTATGTAATTTTTTAAGCATTCTATAGAGTTTTAGAAATACGAAGTTTACCAAACTAATAAAAGTATGGGGGACGCATATTCTGTTTCACCTCTGTAATAAATTCCTTGTAGAGTTGCTGGGTGTAGAGTTCCTGGGTTACGGCCGGGCGCAGTGGCTCATGCCTGTAATCCCAGCACTTTGGGAGGCCCAGGTGGGTGGATCACTTGAGTCCAGGGATTTGAGAGCAACCTGGGCAGCATGGCAAAACCCCCCCTCTACAAAAAATAGAAAAATGAGCCAAGCATGGTGGCGCATGCCTGTAGTCCCATTTCCTGGGGGAACTGAGGTGGGAGGATCGCTTTAGCCTAGAAGGTTGAGGCTACAGTATGCCATGATCGGGCCACTGTGCTCCATCCTGGGTGACAGAGCAAGACTGTCTCAAAAATGAAGCTGCGTGTCTCTGCTCACTATGGGGTGACTCCAGGCCATACTTTTTTTTTCCCCTTTCTGCAGAACTTTCATAGAGAAATACTGTTGTTCTCCGAGACTCTTCTGCCAGTCTTCCATTTGTTACCACTGTAAACTGGAAAACCGAATCGTAAAAGCTTTTGGACTTGGGAGCTTGAGGACAGATGTGTCCACATTTTGGTGAAATGTATATATAAGCGCATCTTGGTTTTATTGTTTTGTTGTATATAGCACCTACCACAGGGATAGCATTTACTAGCTCAGGGTTCATACAACTTACAATACTCTATTCTACTGTACAACCCTTTGGTCCAGTGTTTGACCAGTCTCGATTGACAGACCAAAATCTTATGTCTTGCAGATGCTGTTGATGGAGTAATGAATGGCGAATACTACCAGGTACAGAGTACTCGGATTCTGTTCATTGATAGTGATTGAATCTTCCTTTGCCGGATTTTAATTGACTGACCTAGAAAGAAACCCCAGTCCTTTGACTTTCCTGGATGTTTTAGTGTCTGGTATGTTATCTGCCAAAGTAGAAGGATTTAAAGAGAGGTAGCATTGATAAAAAGAGAACTGTTTTAAAATGTTATTTACCTGGCCCTCGTGTTACCACCTTATTTCTCAAGAAATCACCCTTCGCCAGGTGCGGTGGCTTACGCCTGTAATCCCAGCACTTTGGGAGGCCGAGGTGGGTGGATCACGAAATCAAGAGATCGAGACCATCCTAGCCAACATGGTGAAACCCTGTCTCTACTAAAAATACAAAAATTAGCTGGGCATGGTGGCACATGCCTCTGGTTCCAGCTACTTAGGAGGCTGAGGTGGAAGAATCACTTGAACCCAGGAGGTGGAGGTTGCAGTGAGCCGAGATTGTGCCAC
>CAUYQU010030293.1:0-23185 GCA_963574635.1 Cheracebus regulus | reverse complement strand
GGCTCCTCTGCCGGGAATCTCCCGGTCTGTGGGCAACAAAAATTCGTCGGAAAGTGCGGCGTCCACTCGTTCTCTGCGCTTTCACTGGGAGCTACATTCCTGAGCTGTTGCTAATCGGCCATCTTGGATCTCTCTCCCGTTGAAAATCGCCTTTTCTTACTGGAACTTCTGAGGCTGTTGAAACCATGGCATGAAAATAGATCAGTGGAAATACAGAAACGTTTCCAGTGCAGACATTTCAGTCTCTATCAGTTAAAAGTATGGAGCCAGACTTGTAGAATAGGACTCTTCCTACCAATCCTTGGTCTGTTTGATTTTACTTTATACTGCATTGTGATTTGGGGCGTATGGTACAATGGTAGCCAGAATTGCGATGAAAAATTGCAGAGACCATAAAGCTGAAATCACTCAGAATTTCTTATGAAAAACTTCATTCCTTAAGGTTCTCAGGGACAAAGGAGCATGTAAATCAATTGATGTTCTGATGCATGATTTTGGGTAATATGGAGAGTATGTACATATCAACACTAATCTAAGCAGTCTTACAAATAATACATCACTTATTTCTTGTAATTTTCTCAGTTTGATAAAACATTTACAAGTAGGTCTTGATTCTGCCGAGTTTTGTCATGACTGCAGCACAGCCAGCTCTTTGGCAGTGTGCAAGTTTATTTTTTGTTTTCTGGATTTAGCCTTAGGATCTATCCTTCTTTTTACAGAATTGGTCCTGTGATAAGAACTCAACTTCTCTTCCTTCCCTTTTGTTCGTGTCTCAGTAAGAGGTGGCCACATTCACTTATATCCATGATTCCATCACTATGTTTAGACTCTCCCTGTAAATTATTTTGTCTCTTCCATTTTCCACCTTTGACATTTTGTTGGCCTCTTCCTTTAAAAAATCCTTTTTTAAATTCCCTGCTTCCAGCCTCCTTTCTTTCAATTCTTCTTGACTTGTCTACTCTGTAGCCTCTGCCTTTTCACCATTTACTCTTTAACACTTTGCAGTCTGGATTCACCCACCCCAGATATGTTAAAACTGCTTTCTCGGACAAAGATAACACTCCTACTTGACCTGCTTTTCTCACTCTGCCCTATAGGGGAGTGACTTACCTAATTGGTAAATTTGGGGTGAATAAGGCTCAGCTTACTGCCTGCCATGCTCATTCTATCTGGGGAAGGGCCTGCCTATTAAGAGCATACATTTTTCCCTGAGGCTGGGGTCTCACCCCAGCTTTACTGTCCTGGCCTGCTAAGATTACATAATTCTTTTTTTTTTTTTTTTTTTTTTAATGAGAGAGTCTTGTTCTGTTGCCCACACTGGAGTGCAGTGATGCAATCTTGGCTCACTGCAACTTCCGCCTCTCGGGTTCACTTGATCTGTGCCTCAGCCTTCCAAATAGCTGGGATTACATGTGTGTGCCACCACGCCTGGCTACTTTTTGTGTTTTTAGTAGAGATGGAAGTTCACCTGTTGGTCAGGCTGGTTTTGAACTCATGACCTCAAGTGATCCACCTGCCTTGGCTTCCCAAAGTGCTAGGATCACAGGCAGGAGCCACCATGCCCGGCCCCAAGATGATATAATTATATAGCATAGCCAGGTGTGTTTGGGATTTCAGACTAAGCTACCTTCTCCACCTTGGCTGCAATCAGTAATAAAGGTTATATTCTGGTTTGCCATCTGTTTTATTCTTGTATTTTTTTTTATTTGTTCAGAACCTAGGAAAGGAAAGAGGTGTCAATTTTGCAGAATACTTTAGAAACCTCAACACATATCTGTACAAGTAAAAAGTTAGATTTTTGTCTTTCCAAACTCACTTTCCAGAAGTGACCACTATTAATGTATATCCTTTCTGATTTTTCTATGCATGTGCAAATATATGTTTATATAAGTATATAATATAAACTTTTTTAAAGGATAGAGTCTTACTGTATTGCCTAGGCTAGAGTGCTGTGGTTATTCACAGGCACTGTCTTTGCACACTATAGCTTCAAACTCCTGGGCTCAAGTGATCCTCTTGCCTCAGTCTCCTGAGTAGCTGGGACTGCAGGTGCATGCCACTGTGCCCAGCAATAGAAATGTTTTTACTTGAATATCACATAACAGAAATACACATAACTACGTATTTATACTTATATATCTCTAAGACAGATATATTTCTTTTCATATAATTTCTCTTTATACACATATATTTGTATATATACACAGTTGTATTTTTTCCAAATATGACATCACACTATACATTTTGTCCGTCATCCTTTTTTCCCTGAACATAGCTTCATGCCAGTAAATAGAGGCATACTATATTATTTTTAATGGCTGCACAGTGTTCCAGAGCATGGATGATCTGTGATGAATCATCCTTCAACTGTTGGCTATTGAGGTCATTTAATACTTTTGCTATTGCAAATAACACTGTGATGAACATGGTAATGTTTTTGTTTTTGTGAACTTGTGCTGCTATTTCTGTAAGATAGATTCCTAGAAGTAGAACTGCTAGGTATTTGATTAATAATAATGAGGAACTCATAGGTTGGGAAGGATTCTGAGAGTGCTCAATTTATCTAACACACCCAGGAAGATTTTTTCCTTGCTATGACATTGAATAGTCCAAAGAGTGAGACTCCATATTGTTTTTCAGTAATGCTTTCCAGTGACTTGAAGTCAAAATCAATTATAAAAGAAATGGTAGATGACCTTTTGAGAGTCTGGCCTGACTATAAGGGACCTGAAATCTGCTTCTGCCACTTATTCCACAGTGCATCAGGCCTAAAGAATAGTTGGCTATCCTTTACCTGGATTGCTTTGCTTGTGTCCCAAGGCTGTGTCCCTTGCAGAGAGGCATGTGATAGCTCTTTCACAAGCTGGCCTAAAGAAAAGAAAAAAGCATGATGCAACTTGACAGAGTTGTGGGATACTGAGTGCTTCAGGTGGCCCCCTCTGAAGCATGTAGGATTTATTTAGAATATTTTCAGTATGGTGATGACCTACAAGGGGGAAAAAAACTCCTGTATGTTATAGAACTGGCTGTAGGCCTGGTGGGAACAGTGCTGCAGACATGTGCTTTTTTCACTATCATACCTTTTACATGTTTCCCACTCAGTGTGCACATAGAAGCATATCTGTGTCAGAAACAAGTGCAGCATGAGTAGCAAAGATTAACATGTTCAACAGCTAGGAATGACCACATACTATGCACGTTTTACACAACACCTTGGAAAGATCCAGGCAGCCTCGCTGTTAGATCATTCCACCGCACACCAAAGAGATTTGAAATGGACTTTTAATTATGATTGCTGATTTGCTATGGCTGCATTCCTTAATATAGACATCTGATTAGGTTAATTTTCTTTAATTGATGAGTGAGCATATAAACTTGTAAGATTGAATTTGTTGTTATGTATTGGCTATTTAATATTCTGACTTTTTTGCTGGAGTACAAACTATAGGCACTCTTTATCTGTTTTAGTTTAGAGGTCACTGTTCTTCCTTCCTTCACCTTTGTGTGGCTTTTTAGATTTATTAATGGATAGGGCAGTGCTAAGTGACTATTAAACTCTTTTCCATATACAGTAAAACCCATTAACATGGACCTCACTAAATTTGGAATTTATGAAAATGAGGTTGGGGCCTGGGTTAAAGTTTACCTTTGCATTGTCTCTGAACTAAAGCTTTGCGGAGCTAACAAATAGTATAAATAAAATTGCAGGGGGATAGCACTATAACTTTAAAAAGCAGACTTTTCCAGCACTTCAGAGAAAGACCTTATAAGAGAGGTAATGAAGTAGTGTCACATAGTGCAAACACTAGACCACTTACTAGTTATGTGACCTTAGCTTCACTGAGTATTTTCCTCAATCTGTAAAATGGTGATAGTTATCTACTTTATGAGGTTTTTGTGAGAGTCAGTTTTAATGTATAGAAATGCCTTGTGTGAAGTAGTTACTTCATAAATGGCAGGTAAGTATTACCTAAAATAAGTGGTGAGCTAATTTTAAATACGTATTAATATTTTTTTTTGTTTACTAAACAAGGATTCCTTGGCACTTTATAGTTTTGTTAACCTCCTCTGAGGTATGACTTTTATTATTATTATTATTGATTCAAGGAAAAACCTAGCAGTTTGGTGTGACTGTAAAGAGCACAAGCTTTGGAGTCAGATAACTGCAAGTTTGAAAGTAGCTCTACCACTTAATAGCTATGTGGCCCTAGGAAAGTTAACATCTCTTAAAGTCTGTTTTCCAATCTGTAAAAAGGGAATAATAATACCTGCTCCAGGTCTGTTTTGAGAACTAAATGAGATAATGCATGTAAGGTAAAAAGCCCAGCGATTTTCATGTAATAAACCCCCAAACGTCAGCTGTTGCTGTTATCATGATCTTTTTGATAATTGTCCATACTTTAGACTTTTCATTCGTTCAGGGTTGTCTTTTTCAATTCACCCAAATTAATGAATTTTACTCTAGATATAATCTCCATTCTAGATGAGAATTTTAAGTAGGTAAGTAAAAATTATAGAGAAGCAAAAATGGCTGTATAAATAGTGTGGAAAAAAGAATAATATTTTAAAAGTGGAGGCACAAAGGCCTCAAGTTAGACTTAAATTCCTGCATAATGAATTTTGTGCATAATCTTTGTGTCCTTTATCAAAGCTTTTTATATTAACTAGAAGGAAATGGAACTTTATATATAAGTAGTAAAAAGTGTGACCAGCTCATTCCATTCATTGGGAAAGAAAGGCATTAAGTCCATGTTCAACTTGATTTTCATCTTCTTGTTTCCCCTATGTTTCATAAGCTGTATGAGTGAGAAATGTAAGTACTGTAATGTCCTGCATAGAGACTATAATCTATCCTCCCCTTAATGACAGCCTTACACAGTTTGTAGAATCCATCACCTCAACAGAGCAGACTGAATTACTTCGATGACTGGTAAATGGGCACCACTTGTGGTGAAATGAAAGTAGTCAGGTGTGTGTTTATTAAGTGCTCTTCAAAAGGAGAAATGTGTTTTCCTGAAAACTCTCATCCATGCTATTTTTTTGAAGTGAAAAAAGTGTCCATCTTCCTTTGAGGAAACGGAAGAATTATTTTTCTTGAGAATCTGTACTATTACAATACAAATTCACAATCATAAACATGTTATAAAAATCAGGCTTTTCTGCATTGTATGTATGAACAGTGGAAGCTGGCAATAGTAACTGGCAGGGACAGAACCAGTACTCTTGGGGCAGTGTGCCTTTGGCTTTCTAGTACTGCCCAGTTCAAGTGGATCATTTAAAAAAGTTAAGTCAGTTCATTAATTTGATGACCAGTGGTTCTGCATGTAAGAGTTTTCATAAAAATAAATTCACAAGTCAGAAAATATCTTTTGTCAGACCATGTTTTCTAAGATTTAGGTCAGAAAATGTGATCATTCCAATGCATACCATGTTGATTATTTATATTATATCAGATCTTTATTAGAAATACTGACTGGTCAGTTGTTAAGGTCTGGCATTATTTGTCTAGATCTGGCATATGAGTAAGATCAGCAGTAATAGCTTAGTATTTATTGAATGCTTACTATATGCAGGTACTGTGCTAGAAGCTGGGGATATGACCCCCATCCACCTCCCCCAAAAAAGACACAGTCTCATGTTGCTGACGACAACCCTGTGAAATAGATACAGACAAAAGAATAAGTTTATAGAGTTTAAGTAATTTGTCCAAGATAGGTCAGCTATAAAGTGACAGAGCTGGAATTATGGTGCTGTATTTGTTACAGCAACCCAACCTATATTCTGGTTAAGAGATACCAAAGTATAGTGGCTTAAGAAAGAAGGAGCTCCTTGACACAACAAAGCTGCTGTAGCAGTTCTGGTTTCTTATGTTTAGATTGTTGGGTCAGGAAGATGTAAACTTCTGTCTGATACCTCTGCTATCCCTGGATATTGGCCTCATTAATATGTCTGAAGATGCATAAGTGTTCTCTTTAAGGGTACTCATGGAGGCTGTACTTCTGACTTTTTTTTTTTTATTGCAACAGTTTATTTTTCCTTACACAATAGCATGTTGCTATGGCCTGATGTTCTCACATAACAATAGAAAACCAAAATTTGTCATCATTGCTTAAAGAATTGAGAATAGTGTGCAAAAGAAACCTTGTATAAATTAAAAAGATGAATAAATTTACAAGTGTACTTGCAAACTACTTCCAATTCAAAGCAAGTTACAGCCCATGGTATTCTGGCAGGAAAACACCAGGTAGAAAGGAAACTGGGTCCTAAAGCTTGGACTTCTCCAACCCTGATATACTGGTGAGACAGAAATGATAACTGCTTCAGGAGCCCTTGCCAGCCTCTAGAGAAATCCTGGAACACTCAGCCCTGACACATTAATACCTGTACAGATTGGAGACTGCTGGCCATGCACATTCACCAAGCCACAGACTTCTCTTCTACAAGCATGTTCTCACCTCAGTCACAGAAGTGACTGAGCCACATGTATTAGTATTAAGAGTTTAAATCACAGGTATTTCTAGTTTCTACTCACATCCCATCAGCCATACCTAGCTACAAGGAGGGCCTGAAAATATAGTTTTTGTGGCCATTCATCCCTTAGAATTCAAGGATTCTATCAATAAAAAGAAGTAGACAGTGGGTATTAGGAGACAGTAGTCATTCTGAGTCACATGCTAACAAAAACATTGTTTCAAAGTGGAGTTTTCACCACAGACTTGTCCAAGTGTTGAAAGACCTTAAGACTTTGGGGTATGCATAAATCCATTATCCAATTCTTTTCAAGTAAGGTTATGTGTATATGTATGTAGTGTGGTATATTTAAATATTCAAAATATGTGACACATCATGAATATTAAATGATTCTACAGTGGACTGTGGTCATCTGTAAGAGCCAGTGAAACATTTTATGGTAGAAGTGCACTGGCTTTAATCTTTGGCAGGAAGGCTTACAAACCCCCCAGGATTTGTCTTGCTTGCATCCTAACTCTCATAAAGATCTTGGACTAAGAGATCTATGTTGTAAGAAGTGTGTTCTTAGAGAAATGCCTCTAAGGTTTTATAAAAATAAAATTAAGGTTTTGAATGAGGGATGTACTCAATGCATGAATTATAAATAACACTGACCCAGAACTTCAAGTTTTCTCAGAATTCTTGGTCTATTCTGATGTAATTTAGACATTTACTATAGAAAAATCAGTACATTTTCATTGAGAAGATATTTAGATACTAATTGCATTCAGATCCTTGCCCACGTGTTTCTTGTGGCCACAGGTACTTGGAGGAGATGAGCACAGGCTACACCTCAAGCGTTTAATATATGCACGTATGTTCTTAGGCTACCTGGTCCCCGGCCCTTCTACTCCTCAAAGCAGTCACTGTTGAGCTCAGCTCAGAGGCAGTTTCAGTCCAGTTTTATCACACTGGCCATGTGGAAGTAGAAAGAAGCAATCCAAAGAGAGTGAGAACCTTAAAGAGATGAACCCCAAAGAGGCAAGGGCCCACAGAAGTTAAAGCTTTAACATTTTCTCCTAGTACACCAAAAGCTTCTCTCACTTAGAAAAAGTTAGTTACTCGGGAGGCTGGGGCAGGAGAATTGCTTGAACCCAGAGGCGGAGGTTGCAGTGAGCTGAGATTGCGACAGTGCACTCCAGCCTGGGAGACAGAGTGAGACTCTGTTTCAGAAAAACAAAACAAAACAAAAAAAGAAAAAGTTTAACTGAGTTGGGTAACTTGATTCAGTCACTTTGTGTCTTTTCCTCCTTGGGGATGGGATTGGGTAGAGGTAAGGAAAAGATGGGGTGGAGCTTTCCTCTCCTTTTCCTTCTAGAGATCAGCACCAGGCACTTTGGAGAAAGCATAATAAGTATAAGACATGACCTTTATCCCAGTTCTCAAAGGACTAGCACAGTCTTTTGGGGAAGGTAATGTATACCAAACATTTACTTAAAATCAAGTGCCTAACTGTGTGATATTGATTATTCTGAAGGAATCCAGATAAGGGATAAATTCATGTGGATTTGTTTCTTGGGGAAGACTTTTTAGATTGTGTCACAAGTGTCAGGCAAAGGGATGAAAAGGAGCCAATTAAGAAGGCAGAAAAGAGAAGGTGAACAAAAATTCAAAATGAGCTTAGAGGTTAGTAGACCTGTGTGCTTGAAGCAGAGACTTCATGTTGCAGACTAGAAAATAAAGTGAAATAAGAATGTGGAAGATGTCAAAAATCAGGTAGGGGTTAGGCTATAGGAGAGGCCATTAGTAATGGAATGAGGTAAGAATAAATTAATAAATCACTGACCAAATGATCATATGTATAGAGCTATAATTTGTCTAGGCTGGCAGAGGAGGTTCCTATGAAGGGTCTCAGCAGCCTAGGTTTCCAGGAAACAGGAGGAAGCCAAGATTAGGTGTATTAGGGACTGGGAACCTGGTTTCACTAGGATGAGCCAGCAGCCCAATCCTTAGTGACCAAGAGGATGTGATGATCTTGGGACTGATTCAGGGAAGGTGTTGGTACCTGAGGAGATTTAATTTAGCAGGAGGTTTGGGCCACTAGAATTGTAGATGTCAGGTGAGATTTAGAATCAGGAGGGGTGGTATCATGGAAGGAGGCAGTCTAATCACAGCTGGATCCCAGCCTGCAGCTGGGGGCCTGGAATGGAATCTAGGGGAGAATTTTATAAGGGCCCTAGTCAAGTAGATTTTAAGTTCGGGGCAAGGCATAAGGCATTGTAGGAAACAGAAAATCCAGTCAGGGCAGATGCCAGCTGTGAGGATTGAGCAAACATGTTTGGAGCTAGGAAAACAGGGAGAAATGAAGAAGCAGTGTAAAGTTAGTACAACTGAATACTATAGAATTCCAGTCTCACCATCCGCTGGGCTGAAGTTGCTTCTCTGTGGCCTGCTGTGACAAGGATGGGTTGAAGGCTATAGAAGTGCTGGCCTTTTAAGTGTAGATATCAGGGGCCCAAGCTCAGAGGGAGCCCAGAATGAATAACAGAGGCGGAGGCCAAGAGTAGGTAGCATCATTGTAAGGAGTTAAGACCATGGCAGAGGCGATGTAGGCCTAGCTAGGAGGCCACCTGATTCCAGGCTGAGGAGAAGGGGGCCTTAGCAAGGAGCGGTGGTGGAGGTAGGATCTGCAGTAAGACAGTTCAGAGAGAAAACAGCCCCTGAGCATGTGAATGAGTGGAAATATTTCTCGTAAAGATGCCTGTCTTTTCTGGTCCATGATGGTGTAACTAATACACAAGGTATGACTGGATCCTTCCATAGTGTTCTCATGGGGTCTTTGTTACCTAGCTGATGTTTCAAGTGTTTGTATATGCCTCTGTCTTTGACCCACCTGGCTGGTTCAGAGCCTCTGCTGAAGAAAGTGTGCTTCTGCTTGGCTGATTGCTTCACAGCACACTTCTCTATCTGCAGCTGTTGTTTCCCAGCCACCCATATGGTGCCACAGGATGGCATATCCCAATTCACAAAGGGATAAGGCTTGGGACCTCGAATGGGACTTTTCCTACTTATAAAGGCAAGGAATGAAAATGTAGAATCCTTACCTGGTAGGGAAACTTTCTTTTCCAAATATGCAGGTATGTGACATTTCTGATTTCCTTAGGCTTGGATCTGTGCCTGGGGGTGAGATAGATTTCAAAATCCTTATTTAAAGTAGGGAGGTAAAGCTTTAGACAGTATCACCACCCTAAGAGATCCTGGTTGTGTTTTTGAAATGTTGAGCTAAAAATAACATTTTAGTGATCAGTGAAAGGCTAACCTTTATACTTTTGAAAAGTTCTCAGAAAGGCCTGGATTAATAATTGGTTTCAATTTGTCCACAGATACACTGCCTCTATGACTGGGACAGATAGCCACTGAGAAACTGCTTCAAATCACCTTGCACATTTTCTTATTGGAAAGATAACCACTGGAGAACCATCTCATTATCTTCAGCAAAAGCGGAAACAAATCAAGACATTTAGAATGCCACAGTGGACAGCAGTGGTTCAGCAGAGGAAATTTACAAGACGGTGTACCTCACTAGCTAGAAATCAGAAAAAATCGAAGCTAGCCTTTTTATCTCAGCTGCTCCTTAAATCAGTGCAACCCCTTCAAATTAATGTGAATTAAAACATGCATTATCTTTCAACTTAATTCAGTACTTACTATGTGTGAACCACTACACAAAATAGGGGAAGAAAATGAGGGCAACAAAGATGTGGAGCCTGTCTTCAATGAATTTAGAGTTAGTTTCAGGGTACATTATTTTTTTCTGCTGCTGTTGATTAGATGTATCCCTAAGACAAGAAATAAATGAATGGAAAAGTATATTCTGTAAGTGTTTTAAGTCTCTTTAATAAAAAAAAAAAAAAACATAACAAAACCCCCAAAACTCCTAACATGGGCAACTCAGGACATTTTAATCCCTTTTTTGGTTGGACTTCTGATAAGATCCATTTTATCGATTCCATAAATATTTAGTAGACTTTAGAGATATCAATACATTGTAGTTGGAGTTAATTTGCATTAAATTCTATTTTTTCCCCTTAGATATAGATTGTCCGTTGGAAAAATATATTGTTTGTGGATTTCTTGGGGAGTGGAGAGGTGAATTTTACCTGTTGTCTCTATAGTCTACTACCTTCCATGCCCCCTAGGGCAGCGGTCCCCAACCTTCTTGGCACCAGGGACCAGTTTCCTGGAAGACAGTTTTTCCACTGATGGTGTGGGGGATGGTTTTGGGGTGAAACTGTTCCACCTCAGCTCGTCAGGCATTAGTTAGGTTCTCATAAGAAGTGCGCAACCTAGATCCCTCACATGTGCAGTTCACAGTAGGGTTCACACTGCTATGAGAATCTAAGGCTGCCACTGACCTGACAGGAGGCAGAACTCAGGTGGCGATGCTTGCTGTCCCACCTCTTGCTGTGCAGCCTGGTTCCTAACAGGCCATGGACTCCCACAGACTGGTACTGGTCCACAGCTTAAGCACCCCTGTCCTAGGAACCTGCCATTCTGAGTGAGTTATTAGCATGAACAAGAAGATTTGGTCAAATGTGGGTGGCGGTACTCAGAGACCCAAGATAGGACAGGGATGGAACAAAACTCATTTAGGCAATAGCTCTATGAAAATTTGGCTAAGTAATTATTTCAGTATTCATTGTGTTGTCCTTTGTGTTCCATAAATTAAATGACTGTCCAATTTTTCCAAAAATTTATTTCTGACTTGAGAATAAATGTGTCATGATTTTCCCAGTGTAAAGACACTGATATAACTGTAGACACCAGACATTTTATGTAGTGTTTGTGACACATTTTGGTATGTATGAGCCAACAATAGACACGTCTTTGCTTGAGGAGTGTCCATCTGAATTGAAAATGTGTCAGCTTTTTTTTTAACATCATCAACAGACTTCTTAATTAAGCTGCCAATACATACTGCCAATAGCACTGTGTGCTGTCTGAGAAATGCATTGTGTAAGTGCTATTTCCATCTTATTAAATAAACAATGTTGCTCCGTATAAACTGGATTTAAAGTATTCTTTGAATGAGGGATTATATTGCACCATAAATAATGTAATGAGAATTCTCATGTTATCCCTTTTAATTTAATTTCTAAAAAATATTATTTGTTCCTCAGTAAAGAATAGCTCTAATTGGACTGGTAACTTTAATGATATGATTCATCCATAACAGGCTGAATTGCCTCACCCCCAAACTCCTGGTCACGATACTGGATATTTGTTATGCCACTTTCAGTTTGCATGAAGTATCTTCCAGGAAGTCTTAGTTATTAACTTGTGTTGTGATAAACTGTATTTATTTCCTGTTCTGGAAGATTTCTTGGAGGGTCCATCTGTATATTCCTGGTGCCTAGCATAGTCTTGCTAATGGAATAGTACCTTTATTGGTGCTATTTAGGGGTTGGTAGTTTACAGTCAATCTACTTAGAATTAATCCAAATAAACTGGATATTTTTATATAGTCTAGTCCCCTAGGACTCTTATTTGGTATCTTGGATTTGCCAGTTCAGCCCTGTTATTTGTACCAATGTCCACTCTGCTGCCCTGGGCCCTGGCCCACTCTCTATGCATGGACGAGGCTTTTGGAGGTGCTGCTCCATTTCTCATGAGCTGGCCCATCTATCAATAGAATAATGATCTCTCTATTCACAGGGCAGTCATGGTGTGTCAGGCACTGAGCTACTTTACATATATTCTCAATTATCTCCTTTAAACCTCACAATAACAATTTGAAGTAGGCCTTATGAGCTGTGGAGGTATGTATCTTGCTTAAGTTGTGGAACTCCAAATTCAGACCTCCTAGACCCAAAGCCTGAACTAATCATCCCTACTCTGTGCCATATCCTAGGAGAAAGTCCCAGTGCCTGGGGTGTGTGTGTGTGTGTAGGGTAGATCAAATCTTTACGTAGTCCAGATTTACTGCATTTAATATTCCTGAACAGCAAGCTGTCTTAACAGATAAAACCCAGAACATCACATTTGTTTTGAGAATGGAGGAAGGGCAAAGCAATTGGGAGAAAGCAAAGTTGGAGACAAACCAATTTGAATTAAACCACTGGCCTTTACCTTATACAGCTTTTTTTTTTTGACTTACTTTTTTTTAACATGGCCTGACACCATATGATAAATCAAAGCCTGACATAATTGACCCAGAATTGATCCCCAAATGTCTTTTGGGGGAACATGCTTTAACTCTGGTTGTTGATTTTGAGGAATAATTGCCACCCTAGAAAGGTAATTACATATGCCATTGTTTATACACATAATAGGCTCAGAATGCATGTTCTGTACAGAGCGGGAGAGAATCCTACTTGCACATTTGGGGTGTGTGCTATGTATTGTGTTGGGATGCCACAAATAGCATTTGAACTGCTCCTTGTTACTGCTGATTTTTCCAGCACGTGTGTGTAAGTGTATAAGGGAGAGGTTAGGAGCGAGGTAGGATGTGGGTCATGGAAGGCTGTTTGTTGAGCTGAATGGTAGTGATTTGCTTTTCCTTAATTTTTTTTTTTTACCAAAACATCTTTTGGATCTAATTCATTTAGCTTGATCTGGTAAAAAGACTAGTTTCTCTGTGCTTGACATATGCTTGTTAATGAGTTCTCATATTTCTTTCTATCAAGGTCTGTTTACTTTGTGGAAATATGTAGTGAGAATCCTTCTCCACAACATCCTCCTAAATGCCCTGGTTTTGACCACCCCTTTAAGTATTAATACACAAATCAGACAGGTAAGGTGGTAGCTAGTGACTTTCCTCTGCTGTTCTTTCTGGTCAAACATAAATGGAATTTAAGCCACAAATGACCAATTAAAGCACTTCATACCTTTTTCCTTTAGCCATAAGACAGTAGTTATCCTAAGTAAATACAGCAAACAGGCTATTCTGGGATAGTCCAACACAAGGAACCTACTTTTTTACAAAATCAAAGCCTTAAGAAAACCAAAATGTCCTGAGTTTTTGTAGTACTGCACAATGAAAGAAATATGCATGTATTCCAATGTGGAACTGAGCATTGTCTGAGGCCGAAGCAATCCATCGTGGGCTATTCTCTGCCACAGTGTCCAGCAAATTGCATGACCTGCTTGTTAGGCTTGACAACAGTGTTTTACCTAACAAAGGCCTCTGCAGCACCAAGCAGCAGTGGAATGTCAGTATGAGCACATTTCACACACAGATGTGCAGCCATAATAGCCTATAAGAAGATGCATGTGGCAGGGGGCTGCGGGTGGGGGCGGGGTGAGGAGGGTGCTTGCAGTGGTGTGGTGTGTGAGTATGTAGATTGGGGGCCAGAGGGAGGGGGAGGCCAACAGTTAGCAATAGGGACGTGGCCCCACTGACCACATTTAATCAGCTCTCTGTAAACAATTCCACATTTTCATTGTTCTCTAAAAACTAATAAAGAGAAACAAGCACTTTTCATTCATCTTGAAGTAATTTTCTGTCAGGTTGGAGCCCCCCGTGGCCTCCAGCTTGTGCAGTGCTAGCTGTGTGATACAACAACGATTGCAATTTATTTTACAAACTCTGGTCATTCACATGTCAGTTAGTGTTCACCAAGCCGGCATCTGAAATTGTGCAGTTAACGAGTTTTACAACATTTCTATCAAGAGAAACTGTTTAGCATAACTGACTCTTAAGGAGTTATTATACCTCTAAAAATCCATTTTAAGGGGCATTATTTAAATAAAATAGAAAAACGGTTCACTGCCTTTTAAAGGGGCTACAAAAAAAGTCCATCAGCTCCAGCGCAGTAATCCTCAGCTTAAAGCACTCTTGAGAGTACTTCTGGGAATTGTCAGCATAATGAAATGTTTTGTGAAATGTCCAGATAGATTCCTCTACTCAACAATTTTACTGCACCATATTTATTTTCCTTCCAGTTTTTAAAGAAGTGAATTACTTTTGGAGAGGATGACTCTACGTTGTGTAGATTAACTGAGCACATTATTATCGAGGTTGTAGCAGGAGCGATGGTTCTGTTTGTGGTGTCATCTATATGCATCTGCAGAAAGGGTGAAAGAAGAGAAAGGCAGCTTTTCCCCATTAGTGCTTTGGCTCCAAAAGGGTTAAATCACAATGAGGCTCATAGAGTTTTGCATTTTCTTTGTGCCACATTTTTCTCAAACTTTTCAACAACTTTGGCACACAATGGCACCTGTAAATACTTTCTTTAAACTTTACAAAATGGACGGTTTTCTTTCCCTAATGAATAAATGCAGGAAAACCTGTACACGTGTACATTGACACATGCATAATGATGCATATCATTTCAAACTGGCCCATTTCAATGAGAGATGCCATTGTACATTTTACTTAAAGAAGAATAGCTTCCTCACATTAACTGAGATGGCCAATGACCCCAAACCAATTAATGGCTAGAGTCCATAATGGTGGCACTATATAGCATAGCAGCAAGTTCATTTAGCATATTATATTACCTAACAGGAGTAGAAGCCACCACTTGCTTAATGGTTCTTTCTACAATGAGGACCAGGAGAAAATTTATGTTCTGCTATAACAAGAGATATTCCGTATCCTTAGGAGATATATCTAAAACACTGCACATTTTCATTTTGCCAAAAACAGTCCTCTAATTTCTCAGGCACACAACTTTAATTTTCTGAGGGAGATGGGCAGGTGTTTCTTGTGCCTGTTAGCTGTATCTGCCCATAAGAAGCATAGTAACATCCATGAACCAAATACAATTTGACATAATTCATGCCTTTATTACCTCCTACAGAATGATATTATTTCATACTGGCACATTAATGTTTCCAGTACGAAACTGTCATTCCTGGAAATTTTACTTTCTGAAGTTCAGATGTTGAGGAATGAGTTTTAAAATTCTCTAAGTGCCTTTGATTTGGGGCAAATGCAACATATCCCAAATCAGGTTTTTCACTCTTTTTAAAAAAATTTACTGGCATTGCAAATAATGTTCAGGTAACGGGCAAAGATCATGTCAGTAGACTCTCACCTCTTCTTGACCAAAGAGCTTGTTCCTAGTCTATTTCCAATTTTGTAAATACAATATAGTCAACTTATCAGTGTCATATTTTGCTGCTATTTGTTCCTCTAATAATGTGAAATCAGGAGGTGTTGTGCAAAAATGTTTCGGTGACTACAACTTGAATCTATCTGGTGTTGTACTTGAATTTTTCCTAATACTCCAGCACTCAGAATTAGGACAGATGGAATGTATTCATTTCCTATGGCTGCCATAACAAATTACCACAAATTTAATGGCTTAAAACAACACAAATTTATTTTCCTACAGTTCTGTAGGTCAGAGGTCTCACTGGGCCAAATCACTTGTCAACAGAGCTGCATTACTTTTGGAGGCTCCTGGGCAGATCTGTTTCCTTGTCTTTCCTAGCTTCTAGAGGCCACCTGTCTCCCCTTGGCTTGTGGCCCCTTCCTCCATCTTCAAAATTAACAATGGCAAGTAGAATTATTCTCACGTGGCATCTATCTGACCCTCTTCCATCACCATATCTGTCACTCTCTGAGTCCAGCTGGAAACTGCTTTTCACTTTTAAGGACTCATGTAGACTGAGACCACCTGAAAAAATCTAGGATAATCACCCCATCTCAAGGTCCACACCCTAAATTACATCTGCAAAGTCCCTTTTGCTGTGCCAGATATCATATTCACAGATTCCAGAGATTAGAACATGAACATTTCTGTGGGACCATTAGTCTGCTTACCACAGAGTCTCTGAAAGTTCTCTTCTATAGCAATATTTGGAGGATTAATAGCAGTCACCAAGCCAATTGTCTTCAAACTATAAAAATTATGCACAAAAATGCTTTAAAAAATGTACAGTATGCGCCCCCAAATATGTACATTTTCTTCTAAGTTATGCTACCATTAAGCTCTATATTTTTACTGCTAGTAAAGTTTCATTTCTTTTTAGTGTATAAATGAATAAAAGATCTAATCTAATGGTTTCTTTCTGCACCCCAGTGCATCATCTTGGGTACTCCTGTGTGCTCCTTGTTTTTGATTAACCTGT
Source organism: Cheracebus regulus (assembly GCA_963574635.1). Taxonomy (NCBI): domain Eukaryota; kingdom Metazoa; phylum Chordata; class Mammalia; order Primates; family Pitheciidae; genus Cheracebus; species Cheracebus regulus. The sequence goes on along the minus strand of CAUYQU010030293.1, from coordinate 6,655 downwards.
GTAAATGTGTCTCTTAATTCTTCTTTGAGAACTATAAGGCTTCCAGGTGATGAAGGGACTACAGAAACTTTTTGATAGTCCCTGACAGTTTTTGGAAGTGAGGAGGAAAGTTATGTATTTGTTTTGCATGCACTCTTACTGCTATTTGTAGTTGCAGAATGTAAAAGACAGAGTGTAACATGCTCAGAACTTTTCTGAAATTCGAGAATTGCAAATTATGGAGTTATAAGACAAATGCCAATTTATAAAAGACTAGAAAGAGATTGTTTATCAAAACGTGAGTTAGTTTCTTCTCTAGAAAAGGGCCATGTCTCATCAGAATGACTACTCATGTCAGTGCACTTGGAAATTCTAAGAAACAAATTGCTCAATGACCATTTTAAACACTAGTAGCAAGATCCTTGTGAAACTGGGCTGAGAGAAAAGGTGATTTTGCTAAGTTCACTTTAAATCATATTTTTCAGTTGTTAAAAAATCTATATTTTACCAGCCATACTTTATCGCGGTGGCACGTAGGCTTATTACAGCACAGGAAAACCAGAAATTGTAACACAAGCCTGCTGTAAAGTCCCTTTGTGTTAAAATTTGAGATGTTTTCAGAGCAGTCACCCTCAAAAATGGGTACTTGCTAAGCCATGTTGACATAATTCTGAAATAAAAAAGCTTCTGGTGGGCAAATGAAAGTAGGATGCCACAAAAATGTAAATCAATTACGAAACAAGTCAATCAGTGTTTGCCAACTGCCATAAATGTCCCAGAGGCAGTCTGGGCAGTATATTTTTATTCGGTTTGCCACAGGCCACTTCCATTTTCTTCCTGAAAGGTGGACAGGTAGTCTCCTTAAATTCTTTGTTGAGAGTTTCCATCAATGATCTCAAAATGCAACTGATAACATGTCAATGATTGCTGTACAAAGAAGTTAAACATTACAGCTAAATTTTCCCACTGAAACCCAATCCAGGGATTAGCAACAATAGGGAATCTGTTTTATTTGCATTTAATTTGTACCTTCACACTATTATCTCCCATGTTTTAGTTTCAGGAAATGTAGTCCCAGGCTATTATAACCACATTTCATGCTGCTGTTGCACTGTTATTTGATCTCTATGGTTGGAAATGACTAACTGAAAAAATAAAGCCAGCATACTTTATTTTAATTATGCCAGTGCAGTGTCTAAATAAAAAATGTACTTTATATTTAATGTGGAGCACAGATTAACAGTTTTATGGGACATAAAATCTATCTAAATCATTTTCTATTTACACATCAGTTATATATCTTTCTCTCAGCAAAACAAATGCCTATGGTGTGAAAACGAGGAAGGAGAGCATCGAAGTTACAATCACATGGGCAGTAAATAACATCTTAATTGGTCTGGAATGCCGGAGTTTGATTTTTTTTCTGTCCAGCTTTTATTTATTGATCTTTATAGCTTATTTATCTTTCCAGTGATTTGTACAAGTCTATCTCCTTTCCTCAATAAGCCAATCTGTGGTGGTTTTATATTGCAAATCCCATCTGGGGAAATGGTCTAGTGAGAGAAGTGCAGTTGCTCCTGGAAAAACCATTATTTAAAAGCTTTTGTAGAAGTCAGGGTAACTTCTCAGTTTTTACACTTTGTCTTCTGGAGAAAAGAAGGAAAGAAGAACTGCTGCTATTATGAAGTTGCCACCCAATCTATGCTTCAACAATTCTTTACTCTCCACTTGTTTGGCAGCAATAAGAAAACAAAGAAGGATTTAGTGTACACTGGGAAATGTCTTTTGAATGTTCCTGTACATGATTTAGTTCCTAGTGAGAGAAGCAGACAGGAATGGATTGTGTATATCTAATACATCATATGCAAACCCTGCCTTTTCTTCTATATGCATTTCTACAGCTCCATTCCTAATATCTTTTTAAAATAGCACTTTAGGATAAACTACTCTTCAAATGACACATTATGCTCCATAGTGCAGTTGAGAACCAGCACATGGAACCATTCTCAGGAAAGCTGCTTGGCAGAAAATCTGACACTTTTTCTAGTACGTAGATATCTACAGCTGAAGTCAATCCTGGGAAATTAGTGACTTTTTCCCCCTTTGAATGAATGATCCCCTTGTTATTTGTCAAATCGGCAGTTCCCGTGTTTGTTGTGATTCTGTTTGATCTCATAGAATATCAGAGGAGTGCTCCAAAAGATTTCCTCTGGTGATAGCTGAGGGAAAAACAAGTTTACGGATGGCATTGCTATACCTATATAAGTGATGCTTTGCAAAGTGATTCCATAAACATGTTCTAAAGAAGAGGCTCTGATATTCCATCATCACCCTAATGTAACCTTACCAACCTTGAAATGAGCTCATGAAAATTTTGGGCAGATAGAGAATGCATTTGCATTTGACATAATTAGTGGTACGCAGATCTCACTATATCCAGGGGGAATCTCGAGACAACTCTTAGTCGACTATTAGTGCCTAATTTCTGAATGTCAAACCCTGCACATCTTAATTTCTAGAGAATAAGCTCAATTGAACTTGTTCCCCAGTTATGCAAAAACTGCTCAGATAAAACCAAGTGGACACCAATGTAATGAATGTGGTTATTAAATTGTTTCAATTGAAAGAACTCTATTCTTACACCATCATAATGGGAACAATTTATCCCCACTGATCAGCCTGTCTCTCTCTCTCTCTCTCTCTCTCTCTCTCTCTTTTTCTGAGCTCTCTTTGATCTTGAAGCATATTGCGGTGGTGTGTCCTATTGAAAAGCGAAACTGGGGCAATTTTAATGCTTTTGTACCTTACCAGTGCTCTATTTTTTCACTGTTTAAAAATAGCTGTTAATTATAAGTGCAGTTTAAATGTCTCAAGTGACCCAGAAATGCAGGTTGGAATGAGACAGATTGTGTGTCTCACATAAAACAGATGTACTTTCACAGAGCATTCTGAATTCAGCCCTCACTCTGTATCCTCCTCCTGGGTTATTTCAATCAGGTATTGAGCTGGTCTAGCACTGTGCCACAAAATCCCACACATTTGAACAGAGGGAAAAGCAGATTTTTTTCTTCACCACAAAGAAAAGCCTCTTTTGTATATGAGTCACTACTATGTGGTGAATATGGTGCTGCTGATGTTAGTTAATGGGACAAAGATTACTTTCCTGGACAGGAAGACCACAGGATTTTCTAGAGCTCCATATTGCTTGTCTCTTGGGTCAGGGGCTCCGTGTTAAAAGAACACTGTAATAGTGATAAACACAACCCCTGGGGTCCTTCTTCAGCTTGATTCAATAGTGCCCAAGGACAAATTTACCTCCTGCTAGATCTCAAAGATCTTTGACTCTTTTTTGGTTTCAGAAACTTGTGGTTTTAGCTCCTTGATCACACTAGACCCTGGAGATGGTGACACTGCTGGTTATGTGTCAGGCACCAGGCTTTAATAAGCTATGTGCTAACTCAGTAAAATCACTCTACCAATTTATTCTGCTACAGTCTGAACACATCTAGTACTTACCCAATTATATATGTTTGTATATAGTATGTTGAAGGTACACCTATTTAATGCAATTCCAAGAAGTGATTTCAAAGTTGAATTTAGAATGGAGTTCATTCCAGTGATTTGATGATCTATCCAATTCCCTTAAGATCTTTGGAATACACCCTAAAGCCTCCTGAATCTGAAAAGTTGAGCCGTCAGAATTCTTGACTCATCCTCCTTCCTCCACTTGGATTCATATCTTGTGGTTTGATCTCCCTTGCTAGCAAAATGGAAACATGTCTTAGAAGGGGGAAGGCAGTATATGTGCACTGGCTTCCTATCTGCTTCTAACTAGTAATGTCCAACAGGAATGCGTCATTGCCATAGCAATGATCATGAACATAGAAAGGTGTGGACTTAGGGAAATAATTTTCAAGTTCTTCCTAGAAAACCTTGACATTTTAGTCAAGTTCTAAGTGCAGACACTGATTTGAATACTTTTTATAGCTCTTTTTTTCATTTTAATCAATATTCTAACTTAATTGATTTTATTTAACCATTTGAGTTTGTCCAATAAGAATTATTCCATTTAGTGTTTGTAATCTTGTAAATAACAGTCCAAGGCAGTTGGGTTATGGTATTATTCCAAGCTGATGGTTTATTTTTAGGAAGAGGAAAAAGTATGGCATCAGAGAATTTTTTTTTTTTTGAGGCAGAATTTTGCTCTTGTTTCCCAGGCTGGAGGGCAGTGCTGTGATGATCTCTGCTCAATTCAACCTCCGCCTCCCAGGTTCAAGCGACTCTCCTGCCTCAGCCTCCCGAGTAGCTGGGACTATAGGTGCCTGCCACCACATCTGAGTAATTCTTTTGTATTTTTAGTGGAGATGGGGTTTCACTGTGTTAGCCAGGATGATCTCAATCTTCTGACCTCGTGATCCACCTGCCTTGGCCTCCCAAAGTGCTGGGATTACAGGCATGAGCCACCACACCTGGCTGAGAATTTTAATGGAATATATATTGTAGAGTGCTGAAAACAAATTTAAAGACAATTTTTAAAATTCATACCTTGTATACATATTCTATTCACTGAGATACATTTCTATTTTTTTGGAGAAGTGATGATAGACACACTAATTGACAAAACGTAAGTAATACTAATTCTAAATAGAATAACTATGCAAGTATAACAAATTACTGTATAAGACATATGGGGTTAGAAATGTCTTAGAGCCTTGTTGATCAATCAGACTATTGATAAAAGTGGAAAAGACTAGTGTCACCCTGCAGATATAGATGGCCACTGGTTGTGCATGTTGTGTGGACACTGGGGCCATGAAATCCAGGCCTGGATAAGAGTCTGGATAGACGTTAGGTGTGAGAATGGGCTAGACTCTGGGTAAAATGTGTTTTTGAGTAGGTCGGCATACTAGATCAGGAATGGCCTTGTTCTGAAAGTCAGGTGATAGAATTATCTGTGGAAGCAATCAAAGAATGAAGGTCTATGAAAGCAGCGAGCTGGAAGCCAGGTAGACATTTAAGAAAGAGGGAACCTCAAATTGCAGATGTATAAATGAGGAAGTCATTCAAAACCAGGTAACTGCCAGTAACCAGGTGCTCTAGGAACTGAAAAGGAATGACCAAACAAGAAAAAGCTTAGGGATGAGGCCTTGGAAACAAGAAAGGACTATGATGGATGAAGCAGCTTTCCTGCTTCAGGTGCCAGAGGAAAGGAGGGACTTCAATCGGAAACGCAGGAGGAGGGAACAGGTGAGGGAATTGGATGCGGGTGTTGCCGAGGTGAGAGCTGACGTCTGGTAGGCAGATGTTGAGCACTGCTGGGCCTCAGGAGTTTGCCAGAACTACTTATTGGACCCATTATCTGGGCCCCGGGCTCTGTCTCCATACTGGTCCTTGTCCTGAAACCCTCTCAGAAATTTCCCAGTCATAATCTACTTAGAGCTTTTTCTCACACAGGCTATGTAATGTAAAAGAGAAAGGCTCTACATCAAGAAAAATGCAAAGGCTATGAGTAGATCTGGGAGTTCTCAATTCTTTTTTCTAATTTGTACTTTCTACAGTGATCCTCTGTTATTTTTGTAAGAATTAAAGAAATTGAATAAGTTAACTTAAGTGACATCGTGGAAAGAATTAGGAATTTAAAAACAATTATTATTATTATTTTTAATTGTAATTCAGGTTCTGGGGTACATGTGCAGAGCATGCAGGATTGTTGCATAGGTACATACATGGCAAAGTGGTTTGCTGCCTTCATCCCCCCATCACCTATATGTGGTATTTCTCCCCTCATTATCCCTCCCCACCCTTCCTGCCCCTGCTGTTCCTCCCCTAGCCCCTCTCCCACTGACTGCAGTGTGTGATGCTCCCCTCCCTGAGTCCACGTGTTCTCATTGTTCAACACCCACCTATGAGTGATAACATACGGCATTTGGTTTTCTGTTCTTGTGTCAGTTTGCCAAGAATGATGGTTTCCAGATTCATCCAAGTCTCTATGAAGGCCACGAACTCATCGTTTTTTATGGCTGTGTAGTATTCCATGGTGTATATGTGCCATATTTTCCCTGTCCAGTCTATCATTGATGGGCATTTGGGTTGGTTCCAGGTCTTTGCTATTGTAAACAATGCCACAATGAACAAACATGTGCATGTGTCTTTATAATAGAACAATTTATAATTCTTTGGGTATATACCCAGTAATGTAATTGCTGAGTCAAATGGTATTTCTATTTCTAGGTCCCAATCACTGTCTTCCACAATGGTTGAACTAATTTACACTCCCACCAACAGTGTAAAAGTGTTCCTGTCTCTCCACATCCTCTCCAGCATCTGTTGTCTCCAGATTTTTTTTTAATGATCACCATTCTAACTGGTGCAAGATGGTATCTCAATGTGCTTTTGATTTGCATTTCTCTAATGACCAGTGACGATGAGCATTTTTTCATACGTTTGTTGGCTTCATAAATGTCTTCTTTTGTAAAGTGTCTGTTCATATCCTTTGGCCACTTTTGAATGGGTTTGTTTTTTTTCTTGTAAATCTGTTTTAGTTCTTTGTAGATTCTGAATATTAGCCCTTTGTCATATAGGTAGATTGCAAAAAATTATTCCCATTCTGTTGGTTGCTGCTTCAGTCTGATGATTGTTTCCTTTGCTGTACAGAAGTTCTGGAGTTTAATTAGAT
>CAUYQU010030289.1:0-59535 GCA_963574635.1 Cheracebus regulus | reverse complement strand
CTTTTCTCTCTTTTTCTAAACTCTCTTCCTCTTTCTCTTTCATTTTTTCTTTCTTTTGCTGTTTCTTTCTTTCTCCTTTTCTCTCTTTTTCTAAAATCTCTTCCTCTTCCTTTCTCTCTTTAAAAAAAAAAAAAAAAAAGACAGTTAGAATTTTGCTGTAAATTAATCTTTGGCCTCAGGGAATGTTGTGGCTGGTTTGATCTTCTATCCAGACCACTAAAACTTTCTCTGTATTATCAATAAGGCTGTTTTACTTTCTTATCATTCATATTTTCACTGGAGTAGCACTTTTAGTTTCCTTCAAGGAATTTCATTTGCATTTACAAGTTGGCTAAATGTTTCATGTAAGAGACCTAGACCTCAGCCTATTTAAGTTTTTGGTATGCCTTCCCCACTACGCTTAATGATGTGTAGCTTTTGATTTAAAGTGAGACACATGTGACTCTTCCTTCTCCTGAACACTCAGAAGCTATTGGAGGGTTATTAATTGGCCAGTTCCAATATTGTTGACAGGATATGAAGGCCCAAGGGGAATGAGAGAGACAGGGAAATTGCCGATCAGTGGCACAGTCAGAACACATGCAACATTCATCATTCCTCAATAAAATTCACCAACTTATATGGGTGAGGTTCATGTTACCCCAAAAAATTACAAGAGTGAAATTGAAGATAACTGATCACAGATCATCATAACAGATATAATAGTGATGAAAAGGTTTGAAACGTTGTGATAAGTACCAAAATGTGACACAAGGTATGAAGTGAGAACATGTTGTTGGAAAAAGGGTGGCAATAGAGTTGCTCAACACAGGCTTGTCACAAATCTTCCCTTTGTAAAAAATGCAGTATCTGCAGTTCAATAATCATCCCTCCCACCCCCACGGGAACACCAAATTGAACAACAATCCACACACACAAAAGAGCACTTCCATAATAACCAAAAACGAGGTGAGTGATCACAGTACCAGGTTTTAACATCATATTAAAGAAAGAGGCACTAAAGAGAGTAGGAAAGACAATCTTGCAGGACTTACACCACTCATCCCTCATCCCTGGCAGTGACTGTGTTGTGCAGAAAAATAATCTGTGTGCTTGGAGGAGGGAGAGCACAGTGATTGTGAGACTTTGTATTGGAACTCAGTGCCACCCCGTCACAGTGGAAAGCGTCATGGGGCAGAATTCAGCCAACATCCAAAGAGAAAGCATTTAGACCAGCCCTAGTCAGAGGTGAATCCTCCATACAAATAGTGTAGGCCATGACGACTGCAATTTCTAGGTAAGTCCTGGTGCTATGCTGAGCTCAAAGCCAGTGAAGTTGGGGTGCACATGACCTAATGAGACTCGTGCTAGAGAGACCAAGAGAGTGCTTATGTCACTCCTTCACAACCCGAGACAGCACAGCTCACAGGACTAGGAGAGATGCTTTTGCTTTGCAGAAAGAGAAGAGAGGAAAAAGTAAAGAGGACTTTGTCTTGCAAATTGGATACTAGCTCAGCTACAGTGGGACAGGGTAACAGGCAGAGTCCTGGTAACTTAACCAAAGAAGTGAAATATCTCTACAATGAAAACTGTAAAATATCAATGCAAGAAATTAAAGAGGTTACACAAAAAAGGAAAGATACTCTATGTTCTTGGATTGTAAGAATCAATACTGTTAAAATGTTCATAGTGCCCAAAGCAATCTTCAGATTCAATGCAGTCCCTAAAAAGATATCAATGACAACTTTCACAAAAATAGAAAAAAAATCCTAAAATATATGTGGAACTAAAAAAGACTCAGAATAGCCATAGCTATCACTAGCAAAAACAAGAAAACTGGGTGAACCACATTACCGGCACTCAAAGAATATCACAGAGCTGTAGTAACCAAAATAGCATTATGTTGGCATAAAAACAGACACATAGACCAAGGCAACCAATAGAGAACCAAGAAATAAATCCATACATTTACAAGGAAGTCACTTTTAACAACAGTGCCAAGAACATATACTGGGGAAAAGATAGTTTTCTCAATAAATGGTGCTGGAAAAGCTGGTCTATATGTAGAAGAATGAAACTAGCCTCTTGTCTCTCACCATGTACAAAAATGAAGTCAAAATGGATTTTTAAAAAAAAAGCCTTAAGGCTGGGCTCATTGGCTCATGCCCGTAATCCCAGCACTTTGAGAGGCCAAAATAGGCAGATCACCTGAGGTCGGGAGTTCGAGATCAGCCTGGTCAACATGGAGAAACCTGTCTGTACTAAAAATACAAAAAAAATTAGCCAGGCGTGGTGGCACTTGCCTGTAATCCTAGCTACTCAAGAGGCTTAGGCAGCAGAATCACTTGAACCAGAGAGGCAAAGGTTGCGGTGACCCAAGATCACGCCACTGCACTCCAGCCTGGGCAACAAGACTGAAACTTCATCTTAAATAAATAAATAACTTAATTCAAAAGCCCCAACCTAGGAAACTACTAAAATAAAACATCAGTAAAACTCCCCAGGACTTTGGACAATAGCCCACAAGCACAGGCAACTAAAGCAAAAGTGGACAAATACGGTCACATCAAGTTAAAAATCTTCTGCACAGCAAGGAAAACAGTCAACAAAGTGAAGAGACAACCCGAAAAATGGGAGAATATATTTGCAAACTACTCACCTGAGAAGGGATTAATAACCAGAAGATATAACGAACTCAAAGAACTCTATAGGAAAAAATCTAAAAATTCAATTTAAAATGGGCAAAAGATCTGTATAGACATTTCTCAAAAAATATACAAGTAGAAATAGTTATAGGAAAAGGTGCTGGATATTATTAATCATGAGAGAATGGCAAATCCAAACTGCAGTGAGACATATCTCACCCCAGTTTAAATGGCTTATATCCAAAACACAGGCAAAAAAAAAAAAAAAATGCTGGCGAAGATGTGGAGTAAAGTATCCTTGTTTGTTCTCATTGGTAATGTAAGTTAGTACAACCACTATGAAGAACAATTTGGAGGTTCCCCAAAACCTAAAAAGAAAGCTACCATAGAATTCAGCAATCCCACTGCTAGGCATATACCCAAAAGAAATGAAATCAGTATATCAACTGAGGAATGGATAAAGAAAATGTGTTACATATACACGATGGAGTACTATTTAGTCATAAAAAAGAATGAGATCCTGTCATTTGCCACAATATGGATGTAACTGGAAGTTATTTTGTTAAGTGAAATAAGCCAGGCACAGAAAAACAAAGATCACATGCTTTCACTTACCTGTTGCACCTAAACATTAAAACAATTTAACTCATCAAAATAGAGAATAGAAACATCGTTACCAGAGCCTGGGGATGGTAGTAGGAGTGCAGGGAAGCAATGGAAATAGTTAATGGGTACAAAACTATAATTAGATAGAATAAGATCTAGTATTTGATAGCACAACAGGGTGACTACAGTCAATAATTTATTGTACATTAAAAAATTAAAAGATTGTAATTGGATGGTTTGTAACACAAAGAAAGGATAAATGTTTGAGGTGATGGCTACCCCATTTAACCTGATATAATTATTACACTTTGTATCCCTGAATCAAAATATCTCATGTACCCCAAGAATATATGCACCTACTATGTACCAACATGAATTAAAGAAAAAGCACACAGCATGTGCAAAATGCAATAAAGTTAAATTCAATAAAAGGAGATGTGCCTATATAATGACAGAGATCAGGCACTGTTATCTTGGCTTTGACTGATTGTTTTAAGGTAATAGTACTAGGACATTAAATAATACTTTTGCAGGTAAAATGGTATAGAATTTATCTGTAAGATGTGGCTACCATCTTATATGTGAAATTTAGTCTGTTACCTTCTCCTTTCCAACTTTTATTCTTCTAAATTTGGTAAATAGAAACAAAAAAACAATGTAAGACTGGAATAGCTCAAGATATTTATAATAATTATAATCAAAATATTAAATGACAAATCCAGGTTGGTGTCTTTAAATTGTTAACATAGTTTATTATGAATTTCTATATTTGGAAGAAAATATGGAAAATGACATTTTAAATTATTTTCTCTCTTCATCCACTAAAACATATGAAATTTTAAAATATTGAAATATTTCTACAAGTCAAATCAAACATATATAGTTGATGCAAAAGATCATATACAGTATTCTTAAATTGATACATAGGCTTTCATTATTAGCTATTTGGAGTAATCTTTATATTTACTTCTATGTACAAACAAAGGTAATTGAAAGTGAATGTATTTAACCTCTTTCATCTTGTTATATTATCATCTTTTCTTGGTGCAGGGTTTATACTTAATTGCTATATTCCCATGATTATTTCAAGACCATTAGATCTCATGACCTCTTAGCATATTCTGTGTACTTTGTTGAAGAACAACAAATTTATTCTAAAATTGTTGACGTAATATGAGGCTTGACTTTTAGAAATTAGACCCATACTTAATAGTTAACACAGAAGAATTTGGTGATCATGCATTGATAACATAAAGGGTCTTTAAAAATGTGAACAACCACTTCTTATTTTTATTATTGTTTTTAAGTACAGGTTTTGCTGTTCTGAATTTTTCTAAATCACGGACTTGTCATTCTTTTAAAAAGAGCACTGGTGTGTTTTATTAAACAGCATGAACAATTTAATCTGCCCCATGAATAAAGTAATTGCTTAAATTTCCTTCCTATCGTGAGTTTATATTTATTTATTTATTTTTAATGACAACCATGAAATCAATACCCTAATTACCTTTCCAATACCCTTGCCTCTGAATTTTGTTCCACAAATGTAGCTACATGAAGTGACCAAAACAACCAGTCAATGAACTGATTACTGTTGAATGCCACACTTCCAGCTACTTGATAATAATTTAATGTCTCTCAAATAAAAAGAAATGTTTTTGGTGGAAAACATGATTCTTGACCCCACAATTTCCATTCTATTGTTATATTTACATAGTAAGCTTCCTTTAGGTTACTTTGCAGTAATTTAAAAATGAACGAAATTATTGAGAAACCCCAATTAAACTGAGTGTCTAGTAAAAAACTTATTTGGATGTAGTCCCAGATAATGTCCCTGGTAATGGAAGGAAGGAAAATTAAGCAATCTGATTTCCAGTAAATATAATTCGGTCCTGTAAAGTGCTCTCAGCCAAAAATCTTCACTGAATATATGGTAATGCAAGGCTATCATCAATTGCTCTTGTTCAAAAATGCCCATATAGGGTGAATATGGCCTAAATGTGTCCATCAAATTCATGTGTTGGAAACTTAATCTTCAATGAGATAGTATTAAGTGGTGAGACCTTTAAGAGGTGATTAGGCCATGAGGGCTCTGCCCTCATGAATGGATTAATGCCTTTCTTGTGGGAGTGCCTTCCTAACAAAATGAGGAATTCAGTCTCCTCTTGATCTCTCTCCCTCTCTTTTTGTTCTTCTGCTATGGAATAACATAGCTAGAAGGCCTTCACCAGATGCAGTCCCTCAATCTTGAACTTCCCAGTCTCCAAAGCATGAGCCAATACATTCACTTATTATAAATTACCCAGTCTATAATACTCTATTATATAACAGCAAAAGACAGACTAAGACCAGGGGTGTGTGTGTGTGTGTGTGTGTGTGTGTGTGTGTGTGTGTAAATGCATAGAAAATTAAATTTCAGGTAAGATACAGATACTCTTAATGGTAGTTATCTTCAGGGAAGGGAACATTCTGTACATTTACATAAGATTTCACTACTCAAATTTCTTTGTATAATCATGTACTACTTTTAAACAAAATTTTTACCCAATTTGAAAGTAATATATTTAAAATAAAGATTTTTGTTATAATAACTATTCTTTTAAAAATGAAGCCTTCATGGGTACTAGGAAAAAGGGATTGAACTTAAGGCTATCTCTATGAGGTGTTAAATTGGAATGGGTCTATCATTGTGCTTGAGTCCCATGATTGGTATATTAACTAGGAGGGAGATTATGTACATAAAAATGTACTCTTCAGAGATTTCTGTAGTCTGCAGCGCCAAATTAAGATGATCTGGAATGTGTGCAGAGCCAACAAGAGGTTCTCAAGATATTTCTTCTAGTGCCTGTTAATCTATTTTAAAATACTTTCCAGGTTTTGAGTCTTCTAATTTGATGCAACATGAGAGAAGTTTGTAACTCAAATGCAATAGAATATACGATAGGTGCCTCAGGGAGCACCAAAAATAATAAAGAAAAACTGAAGGGGAAAATGTCAGATGACCAAGATATCAGACTTTCTGGAATAAGGGAAATATGCTGTGAACTCCCAATTTCTTTTCAAAGCAACATTTCTCTCTTCATACCCACTGTTTTATCTCTCTTTTTAATCTCAGAGGAAGATATGTCCCCTCTGGCTTCAAAGATTTCATTGTCTTGTTCACTTGTTCACTTTCCTTTCCTTCCCAAAGTCAATCTTGCCTTCTTTTTCAACAACTTTCCTTCTTCATTAAATACGCTCAATTATAAGATCTATCTTATGCATGTTTTAAATATGTGTGTAAATGGCCACAATGATTGCCTTCCCTGTTATTGGCTTTGGCCTCGAGTGGTCCACTTCACTGGCTCTAGACTTAGCTATAGTTCTTGTTCTGCTCGATGGAATGATAGAAAATATGATGCAAGCAGGCACTTGAAAAGGGCTTTGATATTGGGCTTTGCCTTATCTTGCTGATCTTTGGGAACCCTGTGACGACCACCATGTTATCTAACCCCAGGCTAGCCTGCTGAAGGATGAAAGACACATGGCCCAGATACCCCCTTTACCTTGCTGACAAAAAACTAACCATTAGATATGTGAGTGAGTCCATGGATCATCAACTTACCACAGATTCATTAGTAAACCCAGACAACACTGCATGACGCAGAGCTGTGCCATCCAGTTGAATTCACAGAATAATTAACAAATGATTTGTTAGACAATAAAAACATTTACCTCACTGTACCGTGATTCTAGCCACTGTTCTAATTATTTTCTTCCATTTATTGTCAAGTATTATATTTCCTAACAAATATTCACTTATCATATAATAATTGCATAATTATATAAGCTAGCTATGTGATAGGGACTATGTTGAACAATTATACAAAGCATAATAAGCAATAACAGACATGGGACTGTCTTTATGGAACATAGAAATTAATAGTAAGTAAAATGCTTTGGGTGCTTTATATGTACCATCTACTATATAAATCTTATATATATTATATTAGCTCATCACAACAACCTTATTATTGACCCATTTTACAGATAAAGAAATTAAGACGTAGATAAATTTACGAGGTTTTCTTAAAGTCATAGTAAGTGGTGGAATTTGCTCTTTCCTCAGAGACTGTGCTCTGAACCATTACATTGTATTTTCAAGACAGATATCAAGAAACCTGCAGATTTAGTCTTACTTAATTCTGCCAGAAACTTCTGCATCAATGAGAAGGCAATTTCACTTTTTTTTAATCTTTAGGGGTCAATATAGCTTCCCTTTACACTAATACAAAATAGTCTTTAACCTGACACTAATCACTATTCGCACATTGTTTAATGCCTTGTCCTTCAGTATCTATCCTCCTGTATGTAGAACCTGAATTCTTGAAGGTCGTCATTTTCTTCTTTGCAAAATCAAGCAGCAATATTAAGCTCATTTATTTTGAATTATCTGGCTTATTTGAACATAATTGATAATTCCTTTATATTTAATTATCTCTTTCCCTTTAAAATAAAATACGATCCTTACTTCTCAATTTTTTAGTTTTCAAATTGAGCTCCATGTAAGCAAAATTTATAGATTGGTTATACTTGTTGGAGACAAATGTGCATTTAGGGCGGTATATATTTTAATCAAATTCTCAAAGGGTCTATCACCTACGATAGGTCCATGCATTCACTGATGTAAATTTACCAAGAATGTTCTATATGCCAGGCCCTATTCGAGGCACTGGGGAGTGAGCAATAATCAAAACAGATAACATCTTTGACCTCATGGAGATTGGCTCTAATTGAGGAGGTAGAAAATAAAAACGTAAGCAAGTATATGCCATATTATCCGATAGGAAAAAATGCTATGGGTCAGGCGTGGTGGCACACGCCTATAAACCCAGCACTTTGGGAGGCTGACGCAGGACGATCATGAGGTCAGGAGTTCAAGACCAGCCTGGCCAATATGGTGAAATCCTGTCTTTACTGAAAATACAAAAATTAGCCAGGCATGGTGGGATGCACCTGTAGTCCCAGCTACTTGGGAGGCTGAGGCAGGAGAATCACTTGAATCTGGGAGGTGGAGATTGCAGTGAGCCGAGATTGAACCACTGCACTCCAGCCTGGGCAACAGACTGAGACTCTGTCTCAAAAAAAAAAAGGAAAAAAATAAAAAGAAAAAATTGCTATGGAGCAAAATAAAGCAAAGTAAAAAAGACGGAGAATGGAAGAAATCCGTATTTTAGATGAGACTGTAAGGCAGTATTTCATGGGGATGATCATTTAAGCAGAAGCCTTAATGAAATGAGAAAGTAAGCCACAAAGATATCCTGGGAATGTGCATTTCTGGAAGGGATGATGAGGGTCACCACCTAAGGTAGGAACATGCTCTGTGTCTTCATGCAGCACCCATGAGTCATTATGCCTGATCTGAGCGAATGAGAGGTGAGTATTGGGAGACCAGGTTAAAGTACCCAGAGACCAGGTTAGGCTTTTGGGAGCATCAAGACAATTTTTTTTTCCTTCTCTGATTCTCAGTACAGAAACACTGTCAGTCTATTTTAATGGGATGAGATTGAGCTTTATAGTACACATGTCTGAGCAACTGTTGAAGACATCTTGAGTAAATTATTGGTTCCAATTGTGGAACATTTAGAAAATTACTTTGCCTTGTTGAGTTCCAGTTATCTAATCCTTACAATTGGGATTAAATTGCCTAGCTAATAGGACTATTATGATGTTTTAAGGTAACATAGCATATGAATGCACCCATCTCAGTGCTGGCACAAAGCATGCTTAGTAATTGTTCATTTTCACACCTCTTTACATACCTTCACTAAGAGACTATTGAGGAAATTGACTTCAATTACCACCTTGTTGGATTGACTCTCAGATCCAGATCTCAGATTCTATCACCCATTTTCAACACACATGTATGTATATGTCCAAACTCATTAAATTACATATATTAAATAAGTACAATTGTATTTATTTATTTTATGTTGATTATACTACAACAAAGCTGTTTTCAAAATGTGTCTTCTGTCAGTTTCATATGCCTGCTTACATGTTCCAATAACATTTCAAACTAAAAATCATCACCTTTTCACTAAAGCAGGGATGAAAATCTCAAATTGCTTAAAGGTAGCATAAATAGATAAAAATACTTGATCTGCTGGAAATTGCTTCTTGTGAATTCCCTGATCATTCTGTGACCAGCATTGCAGAACTTCACTCTATACATGGGTACAGTACTCAGCTGCAGGCTCAAGGGAACCCCCAAGGTAGCTTTCCAGAGCTCTTTCTCTGTGTAGCTCCCTTTTTGCTACTCTGTTTCAAAATCTTAGCCTCCCCAAATTCCTCAACTCAGAGAAACCACCATGCTCTGCTTTTGTTGTTCCTCTAAGCACCAAATTTCAGAGAGTGCCTCATGACAGAAAGGTGAGGCCATCCCAGGGCTCAGTTCATTTGTTTTCCTGTTCTTGGGGATTTCCCTAATACACTGTCTGTTGTCCAATGTCTGAAAACTGCTGTTTCATATATTTTGTCCATTAGGAAGTCAATTTATTCCCAATAACTGTGTCAAGGGCAGAAGTCCATTGCTACTAATTTAATAGAACACCCTGACAATATATACAACACTGAAATATTTTACACATAGATTTCTTGCATGGTTCTCAAAAGAACAATTTTGTGTTTGGGGATAGGACCTCAGAAACAGCAGTTTGTTCTATCCTCAGGTTACCCTTGCAGACATTGTACATTCTATTCTGACAAATCTGCTTGTCTGCCCCTTATGCCCCTGTCTTGTCCTTCCAGCACTGGGATATACAAAAGGCGCATAAAGGTATTTTTTAAAAAAACAAGTTTCCACTTATTTGTCTCTCCTTTTTCTTTTCTTTCCTATCTTTCTTCAAGACTATGAATAAGCATGCAGCACTATATGACATTTTTCACCCTTGGAATTTAATGTTATTTATCTTTCATTCATTTCCTTGTATTTCTTATAATATAATTATTAAATTAAGGCTATTGTTTTGTCAAGGTGGATAATGCTTATTCAAACCTTCCTATAATTTTGAATGGTAAGTTTGATTTTTTTAAAATCCTATACAAGTTTAGTCACCCACCTTTACCAAGAATGCAACTCCTGTGTATGAACATTTTGCAGGCTTACATAAGAAAGCATGCGTGTTAGAGTCCATGTTTTATATTCACAATGTCAAGTTGCCTACATCTTTAGAATTGGTTTATTCTGTTCATATTGCTGCATATAGTCCAATGCTTGACAAATATGCTTCCAAAGCTTATTTCTCATATTTCTTTGTAGGTCTTAAATCAGTTCTACCGGTCTGTGAAAAGGAAAAGAATTGTACCTGCAATAGACTTAGGTGGTGATTTTCACATTGTTCACAGACTGCTGATACTAGAGTTCTTTCAAATTCCACATCAAGACACAGTCATCATGAACAATAGCTCGGAAGAAGCCTCTTTACTGGTAATGTAATTATTAAATGTATTGTTTTGAAAATGAAAACTTACGATTTTCACAAAATTCTCCAATCTGCACTCATGCCACTTTTGAATTGCATAAAATAACAGAAAAATGATAGCATGAGAAGTTTTATGTGAAGTCGTTACTTTCCCTTCTAGAATGCAATATGTGTGTTTTTTTATTCACACTGAAGTATTTCATTCAAAACACAGAGGCAATTGTACAATGATTCTCACTCAAAATGAGGTTTCTTACAATTGAGTAATATCTCTCCTTCTCAGCATGAAGTTAATTTATGTAATTTGTTACACTTTAAGATAAAAGAATGTCTGCACATATCTACCATATCCACACTCTTTTTAAAAACAAAATTTTAATCATTGTTAGGATGATGTCTAATCACTTTGATTTCACAGGGATACGTATGCTTTCACTGTAGTCCCGTGAGCACAGACAGTGGCTTCCTGCAGTGCAGCAGTCCTGTCCTTTTTATCCTCGGAAACTGTCAGAGACTTTTAAAGTGTAGTTTACAGACATATAAAGGAGAGAAAGGAAATAAAGCCAAGTAATACACCGAATGCTTTCACTTTTTTTCTTTCTATAATCTGTATAGAAGCCTTGGACATATTGAAATTATTACTTTCTGTTTTGCTGGAATAATCCTAAAAGGTGATATTTTACTAGATTAAATAAGAAAATACACCTTGTTTAAAGCTATTCATAAAACTCTTTCAACAACCACAATGGCATACCTCATCCAGACAAACATGATTTTCTATTTCTTGCAAGGCTAAAGATTATAGATGTATTTGAAATTTTCTTATGAACATTTGAACAACCAGCCTTCATTTTTATAAATTTATTTACCATTGTTTATAATTTAACAATTTAATAGTTTTTAAAAGAAAATATCTTATCTATCAGGTCTCTCATACACATCTTTACTATTTTGTTTTCTGTTCCATTTTCTGTAATCTTCTGGAGAGATTTTAAAAACTAAGACATGACACTACTTTAACTTGAAAACTCAAATTTGAAATTTTTAATTTTTTTTAGGGGCAGCGTATTAGTCTGTTCTCATGCTGCTAATAAAGACATACCTGAGACTGGGTAATTTATGAAGGAAAGAGGTTTAATTGACTAACAATTCCACTTGGCTGGGGAAGCCTCACAATCGTGACAGAAAGTGAATAAGAAGCAATGTCACATCTTACATGGCAGCAGGCAAGAGAGTGTGTGCAGGGGATCTCCTCTTTATAAAACCATTAGATCTTGTGAGACTTATTCACTATCACGAGAACAGCATGGGAAAGACCCACCCCTCATGATTCAATTACCTACCACCAGGTCCCTCCCACAACAGGTGGGAATTGTGGGAGCTACAGTTCAAGATGAGATTTGGGTGCGGACACAGCCAAACCACATCAGACAGGGTCTCACTCTGTTGAGCAGGGTGGAGTGCCGTCGTGCACTCATGGCTCACTGCAGCCTTGAACTCTTGGGCTCAAGGATCCTCCCAGCTCAGCATCCCAAGTACTGGTATGGTACTACAGGCACACAACACCATGCCTGGTTAACTTTTTAAAAGACTGTTTTTTGTAGAGATGGGGATCTCACTATGTTGCTCAAGCTGGTCTCTAACTCCTGGCCTTGAGTGTTCCTCCTGCTTCAACCTCCCAAAGCACTGGAATTATAGGTGTGAGCCATGCCCAACATAACCAACATCAACTTAGCAGTAATAATCTTTCCCAAATGACCACTTTTAACATTAATGTGATTTAAAAACAACAACAACTGCATTTATCAGTGCAGTGCCTGACAAATATGCTTTTCTCTCATGCCATTCTTTCATATTTTTACTCTGCCTGAAAAAACTCTTGAATGTTATTTATTCACAGGTTTATTTCTGCACCCCTGAAATAATATGGTGCTTATCATACTATATTATAGGTAATTGTTTGGGTGTTTTTCTTCTAAATAATGAAGTTAGGGACAACGTCTTACTAGACACTGTAAACAGATCCTGAATCACAGGACCTTTGACACAATAAAGCGTTCCCAAGCATTTGTTAAATAAATGGATATTTCCAATAAAATCCACACACGATTCTTGCTGCCTTTTTAATGAATTATCCCATCTCTCTTAAGATAGGAATAAAGCCCCATTTCTTTCTACCAATCTTAGAAATTCTGTGATTCTTTTGAAGTTTTCTTTGAAAAGTCCTTGCTAATATTTTTCCTGTAAAGAGAAAAGAAAACAAGAAAAGATGTCACTTTTCTGGAACATTGAAAATAATGAAGGACTGATTTAACTATAGTTTCCTACTTTAGTCTCATACTATTGCTTTCTATAAGCTGAGAAGCTACAAAAAAAAAAAAATGCAAGAGAGAAACTCTACAAGACCTGATGTTTAAAACCCTTTTCTAAGGAAGATGCATCATTATTACTGACATCACAGGAGTATTAATCATATTACTCTGAGGAGTCATGAAGTCTAAGTAATTATCTTGAAAGCCACTGCCTGCTATGGGAAAATATATTACCGAGGGAGTTACATTCAATTTTAAGTCAGGAAGCTAAGGCGGTAATACTCACCCACTCCCATTTTCCCACACATCTCCCACTCTCTTCACTCTACCTTTTGATTCCACAGTGGAAACCAGAAGTAGTCCAGTGGAAAGTAGGTTTTTAAAAACAGCTACCAAAAATTAACATGCCCTCAATGCTATCTATCAAAAAAATATGACTCACCATTTCCCATCAACTTTGAGTTCAGTGTATTTGGGTTCTCAAGAGACACAGAACCAATCGAATGCATATATAGAGAAAAAAAATATTTTAAGAAATTGGCTCACACGATTATGGATGCTGGCAAGTCCAAAATCTGCAGGGAAAGCCACAAAAATAAAGACCTAGAGAAATGTCGATGTTGCAGTTCAAGTTCAAAGGCTGCCTACTGACGGAATTCTCTACCTTTTGTTCTATTCCAGCCTTCAGCTGACTGAATGAAGCCCACTCACATTATGAAGGGCAATCTGCTTTACTCAAAGTCCACCAATTTCAATGTTAAACTAGTTCAAAAAACATCTCCAAAATATCTAGAATAATGTTTGACCAACTATCTGGTCACTGTGGCCTACCTAGCAAAATTGGTACATAAAATTAACCATCACACCACATAATATTTATTGTGTCTTTAACCTCTGGCTCTTCTCTGCAAGTATGTCCATGCTCCTGGCATGCTGAAATCACAGGCTGACATGCAGCTAGTCTAAGCAGATCCACAAGATATTTGATTTGCAAGACTATACTAAGCTGGCTTGATGCCTCTGGCTCTGCAGTTTATAATTCTGTTCACTTGTTCTATTTACAAAATAAAATTCCATGTTGGAACTTTATTCCAAGAAGGAACTTCTTCTACCTGCAATAAAAAAATAGAATAATGAATTACACAAAAAATATTGAAGGACAAAATCATTGGATTAGATCACCTCTAAGATTCCTCCAAGACCTAAAATTCTGTGAGGAAGATAGAAAATATAAAGATACTTGTCTTTCTCCAAAATCTGTATTTGGAGATATTCGTTCTTCTGGTAGTGCTTGGAAATTGACAGTGTTTGTGGCAGTAGGGTAGTGGGGAGGTAGAGATGGAGAGAATGCAGAAACAAAGTCAAAATAGAGATTTCCAGGGGTTTGGAGGCAAGGAGGGAGGTTGGAAGGTTGGAATACAGGGGACTTTTAGGTCAGTGAAACTGTTTTTTATGATACTCTAATGTCTGATATATTATGCATTTGTCAAAACCCATAGGATTGTATGTATCACACAGCAAACTCTAATATAACCTGTGGACTGAAGTTTATCATAATGTATTAATACTGGTTCAAGTGTAACAAATATACCACATTAATACAAGATATTAATAGTAGAAGAAACTGTGAAAGGGAAGAGGATGTATATGGAAACCTTATGGGCACCTTCTGTATTTTGCTAAGTTTTTCTCTCAACCAAAATCTGCTCTAAAAAGTGAAATCTAAAATTTAAAAAAAAGGAATTATTTAAATGATCTGAGGCAGAGAAATACTCGAATGATATATAGCTATAAGATGGAATATTGTGCAATAATACCAAAATACTGCTTGTGAGAAAAAAAATCATCCCCAGCCTAATCCTGAAAGAATGCATTCAGGAAGAAGAAGAGGACAATATCCAGAACTAACTTCTCTGAAAGGAGATCTACTCACTCAAAAGAGAAAATAGTCTAAGAAAGAGCTAAGAAAATGATTCTTGCCATTGTCCAATTAGATATGAACTTGTGCCAGGTTAGTGTCAGTGAATTAGAAAGAATTGAACAGATCCAAATATAGTGAAAGTAAAATGGACCAGAGTTGATGATAAATTAGCTTTAATAGAAATCTATCAGTCTATCTTGATAGATAGATAGATAGATAGATAGATAGATAGATAGATAGATAACCAAGAAAGTAGGGGATGTAAACTGAAGTTACTCCCATCTCAATTCCTGAAAGAGAGGTTGGAAATCAAGAGTTCTATTTTAACAGCATAATTGTGAGCTGCCTATGAGGCTCTGATGTAGGAATTTCCAATATACTTACAAAATCATATAAAAAGTGGCCTGAACTAGAGATAAAAATTCCAGGATGGGTGCAATGGCTCACACCTATAATGCCAACATTTTGAGAGGGTGAGGTGGGAGGATTGCTTGAGCCCAGGGGTTCAAGACCAGCCTGGGCAATATAGGGAGATTCCATAACTACAAAAAAAAATTAAAAATTAGCCAGATGCAGTAGTGGTGCACATCTGTAGTCTCAGCTACTTAGGAGGCTGAGGTGGGAGAATCACTTGACCCTGGCAAATTGAGGCTGAAGTGAGCCATGATCACACCACTGCACTCCAGACTGGGTGACAGAGAGAAACTCCGTCTCGGAAAAAAAAAAAAAAAAAACGAAAGAAAAAGAAAAAAAAGAAAGAAATCCAGAGAAGCCATAGAAGTGGATGAGAATACCTACAAAGAGAGTGAAATGATGACGAGAGATACAATAAAGTCATTGTTTTCTGAGGGGCAGAGAAGTAAGTAAAGGAAACTAGGAATGAGTGACAAAGTAAGATGAAGACCTCCAAAGTGTGATGTCATAGGAAAATAAGAGTATTTCAAAGAAGGAGCTGTCGTGCCAAATGTTACATGGAGGTCTGATAATAGAGGGGTGTAGTGGACTGTTTATGAGTCCTGGTTCTAGAATTTGGCTTCTATATCAACTGTACTCATTAGTCATGGGACCTTAAGAAAATAATTTATCCTCTTTGTACCTCAGATTCTATATTTGTCAAATTAGACGAGAATATGACTTACTCCATAGGCTTCTTGGAGAAATTAAATACAACACTTACAAAGGTCAGGGCAGTGAGTCATACCTAATGTCAGAAGGCCGCAGAGTCCTTTGCCTTTTGCAGGTGGGAGAGTAAGATAGCACCCAAGAAAACACAATGAAAGACACTGATGTCAAGAGACTATTGTATAATCATCTTTTATGCATATTTTCAATTAGCCTAATCATCTTCATTCCATCATTCTTTTTGGAGAACTTCTCGGTATTGGAAGTACACTTAATATGGTTGTACATCTGTTGTGATTTTCTAACTGCGGTCAATCCTGTATTTAGTAGCAAAACCAAATGCATCCTCTAAAAGAAGTTTATCATCACCCAAGGTGACCAGATTTTTGGAATGCCGTATTTAATTTCTTATGTCCTGTTTCATGTAATTCATGTCATTTTTATTCTATATGGAGCACCACCATTAGAGTTGAAAATGGAAAGATTTTTATTTGTGGTTATTTTGTCTGCTTTTACGACTCTACCAAGTTTATTTTGCTTAGGACCAAATCTCAAAGTGTGGATAAGAGTTTTCACTGAAAAGGGAGTTATAATCACTTGAGAGAGGGTCCAGATCACTACCATTTATAGTTTTTTTGGAACATATCTTGGAGTACTTTCTATACCACAGGATTGGAAAAGACCACGGCAGACAAGGAAACTAACACCTAGAGGATATGTAACATTCTAAAGGTCACTGAGCTTGTACTTATGGCCCATCTTCGCCTATATGCTTGGAGCAAACTTTGGCAACATGGCTAGCCTTGTTATTTCACCACTCTGGATACACTGGAGTGAAACACAACTTACATATAAGAATTAATTGGAACAAAGGTAGAAGATATTTCTTTGTGCAGATACCATAAAGACTGTGGAGAAATATATATAGTCAAAGCCAAGCAGTTCCATTTATGGCATTTTTTAAATGCTATATAATTGAAATGTTATATAATTGAAAAAAATAACTTAAAAATGTATTTACAACATAATATAATTATAGCTTTTTAAACTATGAAACCCCTTAAGAAATTGTACTTTCTTGTTTAAATAAAGTATCAATAATAGGAAAAAAATGCAACATCTAAGTTGTATAGAATAATACCTGGTAAACACTATGTAATCAATAAACATTAGCTATTAACATCACAAAAAGTTTTTTTTAATTTGTCAATACGGAGACAGAGACATAATAAAAGCAAGGTTAGCAGAAGAGTGGAGGCAGAGTACAGGTCAGAGTGAGTTAAAGGGTAATTGCTCTATTGATAAAAGTGTTCTCATATCTTTTGAACACATTCAGTGACAAGAAGACACTCATTGCAACCAGAAGCCACAGTTCAATTGGATACACTTATACATATAACAACAGCCTGGTCCCCACACTTATCACCCCATTTATGACTACAGTTGGATTTTCAGTTTTTCACTGGTCTTCTCAAATCTAATTTTGAGAGGGTTCCTCTCTGTGCTGAGCCAGAATCTGTCTTCCAAGGCTTTCAATTCAGCTGCATTCTGTCATCTGGGGCCAAAGTACTACATTGTTCTAAACAGTAATTAACTTGTTTCTTGAACATTCCTCTTTCAGTCATTTATTTATATAAACTGTAGGCCTCCTTCAAGTCATCTAGTTTGAGAGTTCACAATACTGGCCATTAGAATCCCTTGGGAATAAAACCATAGATTCTGGGTCTCAGACTTACCAATCTAGGATCTCCAAGGGGTAGAACGAAAAATCTGTAAGTTGAATGTTTATTTGGCAAATGTGATGTACAGGCAAGTAAAGGAACCACTGCTCTAGTGTGTATGTGACAAAAACATCTTAAATGATCCTTTTTTTGCAGAGATTCCAAAGTTACCAAATGTCACTTTTAGTGGCATCATTACTTTAGTATTTTATTTCACAATTGCAAACATAGTACACTTTTCAGAGCTAATTACTCACAGTCATTTAACAGCTAAGTGCAATGCACAAGTTTTTGGCATTTAGATGTCATGTAGCTGAGTGTGCCCCCTTGGCTTCAAAACTTTTCCAGTTACTGCATTTTTCTGCCAGATGGAAGCTTCGTTTGGTTGGTATTGCAAAGTGTACAAGTAGTGTCCACTGTGCTTTGGAAATGTATATGATACTTTTTGTGAAATTCTTTTCACCCACTCCTACCATCACCAACTCAGAGTTCTTACGCTGCTCTTTGGATCAGCTGCCCCCAGCTCTTTCTCACCAAAAGCAAGGGGTGGTAGAAGTTAGGCAGTTAGCTGAAAACCAAAGACCAGGTTGAATTCACAATTTGAAATTGGCTTAATGAGTCTGTTTAGATAAGCAGAGAACTGCTGTGGTACCCCAGTCCTGTTGTTGCTGCTCTGGATATTTTCTCCATGGGTATTCTGACAGCTTGGACATGATCCCTGGCACCACAAAACAAGACTGGAAGCAAAAGGAAACCAACTCATTTTTCCTCATATTGTGACTGTTTTTTCCTTTTACTTATGATTGAACTATATTATCACTGGCACTTGCATTTTTACTTCACCTTGCCAAAACCAGCTTTAAGATCCAAATTGTTTCTGTGTTTGCACACTCTCCTATTTTGCAGAAAAGCCTTTCCACTTAGCTACTGTTGCTTTGGCTCCAGTATTTGCTTGTATGTTGCATCTTCAATACATTCATTTTATAAGACAGCATCTAGAAATCAGTCTTTTCAGTATCCTCTCACTGGAGCAATATTCACATCTGCAATCTCATACGTGGCTCTAGAAAACATCTGGAGATGATCCAAAACCTGTCAGACTTTATCAGCAAGAAAGTACCTTATGTATTGGAGCAAATAAAACTAGTATACCACAACAGCCCTCAGGTAAAGCACTTTTTAATACTGCCCAAATTAGTGCCTCTTTGCAACTCTCAGCATCTGGGAAATGTTAACCTTTAAATTAGTACCCTTGAAATGATTTGTTTTTTATCTTTGCCTTGATATAATTTTAATTTTCGAGTGTTTGTCTTGGCTCAACCACTAACTACAAATGCCTCTGTTTTAATTTGTGCTTTCTGCAGAATTTGTAGAAATTTCTGATATCTCCTTTAAGTTGCTCCAGATTGTGTTTGATTCCAAAATGTCTTATTTTTGCTCCAAAATCTTCATTCTCAGGCTTTAGCTTTTGTACTTTCCCAGCAAACACTTTCACAGCTGGAACTATTCAGGGTAGAATTTTTGGTGTCCCCCAAGCAATTGGCACCATCTTTGACACATGGTAGGTGTTTAACAAATGTTTGTTTGTTCATTCATTCAACAAAGTTTTGTTGAGCTCCAGCTATGTCGAGGCACTGTTTTAGGTTTTAGGGTTTCAACAGTGAATAAAACAAAGTTCCTGCTCTTATAAAGCTTACATTGTGGTGGGAGAGACAGCCAATAAAGAAAGTGGGAAATACATGTTTCAAATATTTATAAGAGCTATTAAAAATAAAACAGGATAAGGGGGATAGTGAATGCCAGGGTCCAAGATTAGCTATTTTAGATAGAATGGTGTAGGGACTCCCTTACTAATGAGGTGACATCAGCCAACCTAAAGGAAGTCAGAGAGTAAACTTTGGAAATTTCTAGGTAAAAGTGTCTCAGGTAGAGAAAAAAGTAAATGTCAAGGTCTTGAGGAAGGAGCATGCTTAGAGAATGAACGAATGGATAGATGGATGGATAATTGGATATTCCATACAGAATAAATTAAGGAATAGAGACTGTGGGGGACAAACCCCAAGGTGATCCCAATGTTTACATCTTGTTTGATCTTTTCTCTTTGAGTGCTGACAGAACCTATTACTTGCTTCTAACAAATAAGGCATGGTGGAGTTAATGGGATGTCCCTCCCATGATTATGTTACATACATAGCTCTATCTTGCTACCATCCACTAGGGGGACTCTCCTCCTGGCCTTGGAGAAGCAAGCTACTGTGATGTAAACTGTCTGTGAAGAGAGACATGTGACAGGGAACTGCAGGTGACCTCTAGGAGCTGAGGGTCATGGTACCACAACAAGAAACCACATTCTTTGAACAACCATATCAGGAAGGAAGAGGACCCAGCTTTACAAGACTCTGAGCAGAGAACCCAGTTAAGTTGTGACCGGACTCCTGACTCATGGCAATTGTGAGATAATAAATGTGTGTAGTTCTTAGCCACTAAGTTCATAGTGATCTTTTGTACAGTATAGAAAATAGACACACAGCTAACACATCTGAGCTAAGTAGCAGGTATAAAACCTCATGTTAATCATTTTACTCATTGTCTACCTCAAACTTAAGAGTAACTTATGTGTTACATAGTTAGTTTTTTGTCTTCCCTCTTTCTCTACACCTAGACCTACTTTACCTTCATGTCCAGGCTCAGCTTCAGATCAATACCTAGAACACATTTTACCTTGGGTATTATTCCAGTTGCATTTGATTGCACAACAAACCATGTAACTTAGTAGTTTGAAAGAGCAGTATGTTATTGGCTTTCATTTCTAGATCCACCTAGGCAATTTTCATGTGGTTTCAGTTAAATGTTGGCTGAAGCCGGAGTCATCTAAAGCTTTAACTTAGATGTCTAAGACAACCCACTCAACTGCAGTTGATGCTGGCTATTAGCAGGTAACTCAGCTGGAAGAGTAAATAGGAGCAGCTACATGTTACCTTACCCATCTCTCTTAAGTTTATTGCAACATGATGGATGTGTTCTGAGATGGAGCATCCCAAAAACATCAATTAAAGGATGAATTTGTAACTGGGACCTTATCACATCTGCTATATTTTACATCGGTTTTGAAGGAGTGAAGAAATAGACTCCATCTCATTAGTGGCAAAGTCACATTGCAGCAGACTATACGGAATAGGAGATAATGTTGGAGCCATCTTTAAAAAATACCCTTGGTCACTGTAAGGACTGAAGGA
This sequence comes from Cheracebus regulus, assembly GCA_963574635.1. Taxonomy (NCBI): domain Eukaryota; kingdom Metazoa; phylum Chordata; class Mammalia; order Primates; family Pitheciidae; genus Cheracebus; species Cheracebus regulus. The sequence continues at coordinate 38,530 of CAUYQU010030289.1, read as the reverse complement.
AACCAAGGGCAATTCTATGCTTATCAATTAATTGCAATTGAAATCAAAGATCCTTGAGTTCAATTCATGTTGCTATTCTTTACTAGCCATGTGATTATAGTAATTATAAATCCTGGGGCCCAATCTCTTCATCTCTTAAATTACACAGTAATACCTACCTCACTAGCAGTTGTAAGCATTAAAGGAAAAAAATATTTAAAAGATCAAGCAGAGTGCTAGACACCTGGTAATATGTCTATAAGTGATAGCACATTCGTTTGTTTTCACACTGCTATAAAGGACTACCTGAGACTGGGTAACTATAAAGGAAAGAGGTTTAATTAACTCACAGTTCCACATGGCTGGAGAGGCCTCAGGAAACTTACAATCATGGCTGAAGGCAAAAGGGAAACAAGGCATGTCTCACATGGTGGCAGGAGGAGGGAGGGTTACTGCCACACACTTTAAAACCATCAACTCTCGTGAAAACCCACTATCACCACCCCCATGTAATTCAATCTTGGTTTTATTCCTGATTATCATAACTAAAAGTTTTCTTTACTTTCAGGCTATCTCGTTTCCTTCCAGTAGAAATTAAATTACATTATGAGTTTCTGAACCAGTAACCTTCCTTGTGCCATAACCCTGTAGGCATGACTTTCTGCCGAGTTATGTCTGCCCCATCTTCCCAGAGATTATAACCTTAGTCTGAACCCCAGCCAAAAGATTGGAGTGCTACTTTTTACTAGTGGATTGCTTTGGTAGGGTCACCTACATACTTCTGTAGATTTCTGCATTCTCCACTGTAGTTTTTGTGTGTGATTTTCCACTATAGTTTTTGCTTCATCCATCAGGACACCCCCACAAGTTTGAATTCTGCCGTCTAGAGGCCCACTGTCCAGCCTCAAGTCTGGGCTTGGTTTCACAGCTTGCATGTAGCAAATCCTATAAAGTAATCCAGTTTTAGATCCAGAATTATTTTCATTTGTCTCATCCTGCTGGAGGTAGTGGTAGTATGATAGGTTTGCTAAGGACTAATATATGGCTTTCAGGATTTTAATTCTTCATAGGCAGATGCTGTTTAGCATTTTACTCAGTTCCTCTAAGTATATTGTTTTCCATACCCATCAACTCCTTCTTGCTTGCTCTCTTGCTCTCTCACTGTCCCCTTCTCTCCCTTTCTCTCCAGCCCCCACCATGACCCACAATGACACATTCTCTGCAGAAACTCTTAGAGTTTATTTCCTGAACCTATAATGACCAGTCAGTTAGGTAGCCCAGAATGTTTGACCCTCACCTCCATCAAAATGCATCACTGTATCTTCTCTCATAGTTACACATAGGGATTACTGGGCTTTCATTTATTCTTGATAAGGTGAGCATAGAGCAAGAATTCATCCTCATTTAATGGCCATTTAGTTCCATGAGGACAGACACAGCGCTTTATTCACAATGACTTTCCTAGAGGAGTGTTTTTCACTTTAGCATCTATAGGAAAAGACAATGCTCTAGCAAGTGTGGAAGGTTGATTTATTGCAGATTTAATGTGAAGGGGTGACCTACAGAGAAACAGCATTGTGTTCCTGCTGCTGGAGATTCATTGCAAAGGAATGAAAACTGCATTTTACCCCACTAGGAGGCCAGCCTGGCTTTTATCTTCCTAAGGTTTGGGGTCCCGTTTCCTCTACTGGAGACTAATCAGCTTTGAGTTTCAAGACTCTGAAGGAGATATTTTTTCATGTGAATGGCAACAGAATTCTACCTTAAAACAGAAATTTGTGTAGAGAAGGCTTAGAGGCCCACTTAAGCTTTATCATCTGAAAGACAGTCAGAATTAATCTTCGTGCTTTAAAATTTAACAAAAAATTATATTAGCTGTAACTCCAAGATTGGGATATAGAAAAAATAGTGGAGTGTTTCCAGTACTGGAGGGTAGGCATGGAGTATTATCTGAGTGCCTTCTGGTGTGACAGACAATGACAGAAACAATATTAATAAAGGTGGAGCATAACTCCACAGCCTGGGGTCTTGCAAGGTGGGCCAATTTCCAGGCTTAGCAGGGAGTGACTTCAGAATTAGTGTCCTAATTGAAATGATCTTGCTCACCTGGGAAGGGAGCTAGGCCAAGGTTTCCAAGTCTGGATAAAAATGGGCATGTAAATGGAGGGGGCCTTCTGCAGCTAGAAATGGTAGCAATAACAATGCATAATAGTCTTAAAAACAGTCACAGACTAAGAACTCCTATCCTATCATAGGAGACTGTTTTCTTGATGCCATTTTTGACCCTCAGTGTTGTAATACTGTGTCAGATGTGGTCGATGCTAATTCTGTCTCATTTCTACCCTCGTAAGAGTACCCAGGAGAAGAAAGGCTAGAAATACATTTTCAGGATTCCTTTGCCAGAAATTCTCCAGCTTAGATGAAGCTGCAGAAAGGGACTTGTGTGAGATTTGGAAAATGTAATGAAAGGAAAAGCCATTATTCTCCATAAGTTGCAGGCAAGGGCTGGGCTGAAGCAGGCAGGGTTATGATGACTTCTAAGCAACCTCTAGGAGTCTCCCATATCGATCCTGCAGACAGCTGAGGTCATCAGTTGTTGTCCCCTCTGATCCCTGCATTTTTTGTTTCTCTGATGCCAGCAGCCCCACAAATGTTGTGGAAGCCTCCTTTGTTCCTTTATTAAAGCTTTTCTAGCAGAATGATCTAGAAAATGATTTCCATTTTCCTGGTTGAACCACGATTTTATAGGAGATTTTAAAGCAACTCAACTGTTGAAAATATATGATAACCATGATTTTAAAGCAACTCAACTGTTTGAAATATATGATAACCAACCATGGTGCCTCTCAATGTTAAAAATCTCTTAAAATGTATTCCTATTACACAATAAATATTCAAAACTTTGGGGTTTGTGCCCTAAGTGGAAATTCAGAGCTGTCTGAGGCCAATAAAACAGCAGAAACAACAGTGATGTAAAATCGTGTATGCCACCATCTTGGTTGCAACCGCCTCATGATTTAAAGAGAGGATTTAAATGTAAGGAATAACCAGAGATGTAGTCTTTGAAGTGATCAATCTTCATATTATTCATCTTTTGACATGTATTTTTTTCACCTTTTTCCAGCTGAAATAGAACCCAGCTTAACTCTCAGAACACCAAGTAGATAATGACTTCAGAAACCACTGTGCCATTGTGTTTAAAATGAGTATTCCCTATCATAACCCATTTTAACCTTGCTTATTACACTTTGTCATGGCAAGGGCAAATGGGAAAGTGTGGAGAAATGGACACAAACATATTTTTTTCAACCATGAGAAACATACAAAGCCAGTGTCTCAACTTGTTAAGAGAAGCCAATATTCTGTTTAATGCATTTGCATTAAAAATTAAGAATGATGTGAAAAACCTATAATGTTTAATACATAGCAGGAAGGAATCCTAGTGACATTAACTTTTTAGTACAGAAATGTTCTATTTAAACATGTATAAGTGAAAAAACCAGCACAGTCAACTAAAATCCTTCTAATCCTCCTACTAAGAAAGACAAATGTTTTCTGGTTTACTGCAGGCACCTGTGAGCTTTCAATCTGTCGAATATAATCTAGCTGAAGTCAGCGACCTGTACTGTGGCTGTGGCTGCCCAGAGAGATTTTCCCAAGGGAAGCATGTCATCCCCACTAGAGGAAGTATCTGTCATGGTAGACTAGCCATTATGAATGCTCTTTGTGAACTAGAAAATCAAGTAAAAATTGATTCTTCAAATTAGTCTTTTAGTCACTAAAATGCAACTTGACCTAAAATGTCACCCAAGTATTTACTGTCTTTTATCCAAGTCCTTGAGTATGTAATACTGTGTTGAATTGAACTTCATAAAAATTTCCAGAATTGAACGAATGCATAAATGAATGAGAGAATAATCACATTGATGAATATGTGAAGTTGAAGTTCTTTTGTGAATATATTAGAGTATTTCAAACTTTAGAAATTGAAAGTATGATAGATTTTATCCAGTATCACTAGGAAGACCATATTATATGTGGTCTCAAAAACTATTTTTTTGGTAGCAAATGTTAAGTCAAAACAGTTGTCAACTGGCCCTGCTTCAGGCAAGCCGAGATATATAGTCTTCATAAGCATCTTGCTCATCCTTTTCAAATCCATTGCTAAAATGCCAAGCATGAAGGTAAAAGAAAGCAGAATAACTCTAACATGGTCTCATTTGTTAAAATATTATTGACCTGCAACAGGCCTTATAGCATGTGTTTTTGTGTTGTTTGGGTTCATGAAGAAGCAGACTTTGAAATAGAGTTAGGAGTGTAAGGGGTTTGTGGAGGAGAGAAGGGGGATAATGTTAGGCAAAGATGAAGAGGGAAGGAAGGGAGAATGAGCAGGGAAAGCTTTCAGATGCATTTCAGTTCTGCATCCTATAAAAGGAAAGGAGAGGAAATAACACTGGGCATGGAGAGACCATGATGCAGCTCTGACAAACTCCTAGCCAATCTAACGGGGAGATCTGGAGCAAAGACTGCCTATTAAAGGAAAACTATATTGAACAGAAATGGCAGGCTCTAGTTCCCCTGTCATGCTCAGTCACTGGCTGGGGCTGTTGGAGATTTGCTGGCCTCAGATCAAAAGCTGAGAGAGATGGGAAGAACTGCACTCTTTGTAGCTAAATGGTGAGTTTTGTCTTGATGGATAATCTGAGTGGTGCACTTCCAGTGGCTGCCTCACAGCATATCAAAACCAATCTTCTATGATAAATGAAGACACTGAAGTTCACAGGGATCTTTAAGGCACACATCAGGTACTACAACTTCAGTCTCTTGACTTCAGAGCTACTGTACCATCATACTGATACTTTGAAACTTTGGGATCACAGGACTTTCTGAGACCTCAAAATAGTAAAACAATATAGCAAGCAAAAGACAGAGCTTAGAGGTGGGCCTTGGTCTAACCAACTCTAAAGCTAATAATTTTACCACTAAGCAGGAAAGGAAGATAGCGAGGGGAACTTATTTGAGAAAATAAAGCCTTTCAAAGATAATATTGAGCCCTTAAATCCAGTAAGATGCCACTCACCTCTTCTTGCTCTCTCAGTTCACACTACTTTAGGGAAGGAGTGGCAAAAACACATTTTGGATTGTTGGAAAGTAGAATTACAAACTTTTTGATATAAATGCTATTTCTAATACAAAATGATTTATGCCCCTAAAAAGAGGGTAGTGTCCCCATAGCCTCTGAGTATTATAAACCAGTGAAGGTCTCTCTAGAATCTGGTTTCTGGTGACTCTCCAACACCTCCACACCTACCAGTATTTGTTTTTTCAGAGTTGCTAGACTGTGGGTAGAAGATGTTTTACTGAAAAAATTCTGCCTGTGTGAGGGGAGCAGTTGAGATTCTAAGAGGTGACTCTGTAATTCCCTACCTTAACTTCTATAGAGCTCACAGCTTTTTCACCCGAGTGAATAGTCAGAGAACATTAGTATTTAATATGGAAAAAGTAATGTGTGTGAGAGAAAGACATACAATCATGGTGTGATTGTGCATGTGAACAGAATGACTACCATAGAGATTGTAAATAGACTGCATTTTGAGTGCAAACTTCAATTTATACTGATAGTGAACTTCTTGAGTTTTATATTGAAAACTCTGATACCGAATTCAGAGTTAGCAGGAAACAGTGCTGAATTTGATTAGTCATGTTTGCAGGAGGACAGAAGGTGGGGTGGCAACATACATGTTACATGTTAGCATTGCTCTAAGTCTTATGGCAGTGAGGGCAGGGAGGGGGGTGAACTGGATCATCAAAGTTAACAAAGATCATTAGGTAAAATTTGAATTCTTTGAATACTTCCATTAGTTTTACCCTGGTCCAAGCTAGGTAGAGTTCTGAACACCCTAGCCCCAATTTAACCAGAAAAGCTAACTTTTATTTATTTATTTTATTTTTTATATTTTTTAGACAGAGTCTTGCTCTGTTTCCCAGGCTGGAGTGCAGTGGCATGATCTCTGCTCACTGCAGTCTCTGCCTCCCAGTTTCAAGCAATTCCCTGCCTCAGCCTCCTGAGTAGCTGGGATTATAGTCGCCCACCACCATGTCCAACTCATTTTTTTTGTATTTTTAGTAGAGACTGGGTTTCACCGTCTTGGCCAGGCTGGTCCTGAACTCCTGACCACGTGATCCACCTGCCTCGGCCTCCTAAAGTGCTGGGATTATAGGCATGAGCCACCGCACCTGGCCCTTTACTTTTATCTATTTTAAGTCATTGGCCCTACAAATGGTTTCACTTGAATATTTTTAAAGGGAGTTTTACTGCTTTACAATGAACATGATAGAAATTTTGAAAATGGCTAAATTAGAAGATCCTATATCTTTTCTGACTCTAACACGCCAGTACAGATGGCACCCTACCTATGAACCTGGGGAGAAATGCCCCTGCTGTTTCCACCTGGCTCATTCAATATGAGAAACTAATTTTGTAATTTGAGGAAGTTGTAGACATAGTATAGCAAGCAAAGAGCTGCTGGCTTGCTTTATGAGTAGAGTCTGATCAGGAAGGAGAGAGAAAGAATTGAAGGTGCAGGGACTCCATATTTGGATCCCTTTCCACAAACACTCTCTTCGAGGAAGCCATCTTTCTCTTTCCTGGATTTCCCCTCTCAAGTCCCCTTCCACACTCTCTCATGGAAGCCCGTCTTCTCCTCCTAAACTCTATCGCTCTCTGTTCCCTTCCACTCAGAGTGGAAGCTGCTTTACTCTCCTGGATTCCATCCTTTTGGATTCTCTTGCTCAGTGTGAGAGTTAGCTGTTTCTTTCTCTCTGCTTCTCCTGTTTTTTTTTTTTCTCTCTCTCTCTAAATAAATCACTTTCTACAAACAAAAAATAAAAAATAAATAAATAATTTAAAAAAGAATTGAAGGTGCAGTTGGTGTGTGAAACTGTGAAGAATGTGGCAGCTGCTGCAGGAGCTGTGTAGGATAATTGAGCAGAACCGTTAACTGAACTACAACCTATTTTTCCCTTTATTTTTTGGGGTGCTGATATTTGGATATCGAATTTTGGGAGTCTAAATAAATGAACTTTATAATATCATGACTAAACATGAAGGTTTGATATACGATTTTTAAAAAGTTGAAATGACTGTTCTACTCATTTATAAATAGCAATCTTCTCAGCATAGTATCTAGCATAAAGTAGGCAGTAAATATTTTTGAGTGAAAGAGAATAAAAGATGACCATGTTAATTGTCATACAGAACATCTCAGTAAAAATCACATTTATTCTTTAAGGACCTGATATTTCTCTTGAAAGTGCACTTCAGCTTGGAAGCTAAACAGAATAGAAAGGTTAAAATAAAAGAGAGAGAGAGAGAGAGAGAGAGAGAGAGAGAGAGAGAGAGAGAGAGAGATAGGATACAAACCAGAAAACATAGTTTGATGTTCTGAGTGTTAGATAATGGTGGGCTCACGTATAAACACAATACTTACTCTAGAGTCTGAGTTTCTGAGTTCTGGAGTTTGAACATATGACATACTTTGGCCAATGGGATGTTATCAGAGGCTTGGTGAAACACTTGTGTGTTTCTGCTCATTGGCTTGTTCTTCTGTCATTGCCCAGAGATATCCAAGCTCATGAATTGAAAGATAAAAGACACTGATACTATAGACCTAAGTCTCTCCAGCCACTCTAGCCAAGGTCATCCTAGATCAGCCATTAGTCAAACTTTAGATATATGAGTGATTGCAGCTGACATCCAGGGAGCTGCTAATATATAGTCAGCATATATCTGGGACCACCCCAGATATATGGCCAAAAAATGTTTGTTTTTGTATGCTACTGAGATACGGTGGTTATTTGTTACCAAATATTAGCATGGCAATAGAATCCTAATATATTCCAACTTCAACATTGTGATATATTGGACAAGCCCCATACATAGTTCTGATAAATTGGGCAAGCCTTTCTACCTTCCCTTTTTGCCTCATCAAATTATTGCTCTGTAGATTACATTAAATAACATACTATCTGTGGAAATCATTTCAAAAAGTTAAAATATGCTTCAACTTTAGTTTATTATCTTTTATTTTATTATATAGAAGTGGCCATGTAGTCCTATCTCCCTTTTTATCCAGAGGTGATCAAAAGCTTCTCTTAGTAATTTATATACAACCAGGACATTTCCCTCTCTATTATCTGACAGGTGGCAAATTATGGGTATAAGTATACTCTTTCAGGAGAAGCAAACCGCAGCTGTGGAGTAGTCCCATCTTCTGAGAGTCAGTGATGTTTTACCATATGTTGGAATTGTTGTCAGTGTCAGGCTTTGAGTAATGATTTGCTCACTAGACATTGGTATTGTTGCAGTAATTCCATCTGGATCCATTTTGATCAGTAGTTTCCAAACTTTGTTTCATAAAGGTCCCCTTTTATTATCTTTGGATGTCAAAGAATGACCAATACCAGTCAGAGCTTCTGGTCTGCATGAGAATATTCTATCTCTGAATTAATAAGATTTTAGCACCAAACAAGAAATATTAGTCTTTCATGCACTCCCTTGAATTAAGGTGCCATTTTAATTAGATTTTAAAATAGTGAAATATATTGAAATACTTTTTTAAAACAATATAAATGTAGGATCCTCATTACTACATACACATACATAATTCCTTGGGTGTTTAGAGTTTGAATCCAAAGGTGTAAATGCAATTTTCACTGTCCATTTTTGAGATTACACAGGACTGTTCTTATATATAAGAAAAGTAAAATAGAGTCATTGAATTTTAGATCTATAGGGAATTTTAGAGCACCCTCTCTATGCACATAAAGGGCTAAGTCCCTAAGTTATTGCATGACATTGGAAAGTTTATAAAATTAGAGAACCAGTAAGAATTATAAGGCAGGCCCTCTATTTCTTTACACTATTTCATGCTACATTCCAAGGTACCTAGAAAGCACTCTCAAGGCTCTTTCTAAAAATCTTCTGTTACCTGTTAGCTGGTATCCTGCCACTTTTGAGATTTGCTTGCTAAATTCCAATCTCCAATACCCAAAAATGTGAAAACAAGCAAAAAATCATTTTGTCTGTAAACGATATATCACTTTAGATTCTTAGCCATCATTTCCCTTTGGAATGAACAGAAGATCTGACTTTTATAACTCTAAAAAATTCTAATTTTCCAGATTTTCTGGTTCTTTTCATTGAATAAGTTAGTTTTTCTTACTGTATTCCATTAAGCTACCTTCTACTCCTATCCCCACCATCACCACCACACACACCAACTTCTGCCCTAAGTTTGATTATTCAGCTATACATTTTTCTTTGAACAGCCCATTCATTTCTATGCTCCCCAACCCTCCCTTACCTAAGGAAATTTTCACAGATATCCCCACCATTCTTCCCTGGGTTAGTACTATCTCCCATAATTCACTCATGCATTTCCAACGATCTGCTAAACACCGACAGCTGGAATTCTGTGGACACTTCCAGTTCAGCAGATTTTCAACCAACATAGTCATTATGCTTTTTTACTGACAAAGAAATCTTCATTTCCTGGTGTCTCTGGTTTAAATCTTATCTGTAAGTTTCAATAGTGGCTGTCTCTTGCCCCATAGATTGGATCTGTTGAGAAATTCTTCTTCGGGCCCACCCAGGACCATATGGTCACTTCCTCAAACCTAACTAATGAAAAATTCTTACCTAGTTTTGCTATCTTCGATCTCTCCTTCCTGCACCTTGTTTAAAACATTTCTTTCATATTAATCTTACTGAAGCATTATGATGTCACTTAACAAGCCCTCACTGACACCCAAATTGAGATCTTACCTTTCTCTCTCTGTCCGAGTAGAGGAGTTAATTAACGTTATACATTTCCTGGTCCCAAACACATATCTATCTTATTTACCACTGATTCAAAACAGCAACTTGTTGCTTCAATTATTCTGTGCTAGGTGTCAGCAGACTATGACTTTCGGATCATATTCTACCTGGCAAGCCAATTGTTTTTGTATGGACTACAGTGCAGTTTTTATATGACTAAATGATTGAAACTACATTCAAAGGAAAAATAATATTTTTTGACATTAAAAATTATAGAAAATTCAAATCTCAGTGTCTATTAAAAACTTTTGTAGGAACACAATCATACTCATTTGTTTACCTGTTGTCTATGGCTGCTTTTGCACTTCAATGGCAGAGATAAATAGCTACAACAGAGATCATATAGTCCCCAATGTCCAAAATATTTACTAACTTGCTCTTTATAGAAAAATATTTGCCAACTCTTTATCTATGTACAGGTCTCTGAAAATGTACCTCTGTGCCCATGTTCATGCCATTTATCCTTGTTAAGAAGAGGTATTCAAAACTTAGAGATCAGACAAAAGAGTGACTACATGTCATTTAGATGTCATAGTAAAGCATTGCCTGACAGGCCCACTCAAGGATTATATAATTCCCTGGAAGATTGTGCCTTTGTTTGATTTACTGTTTACTGCTGATCAGGATCCAGGCTCTGAAGTTACGTGTTAACTTGTATATTTCTATTTAAGAGGAAAGACTAGTCTGAAGGACACAGTTTTATTGCCCTGAAGTATATTAACATTTTATGTATTAGTAAGTTCATTTCAGAATTTCATTTGACTTACTGACTGACTGACTATATAAATCTATTTTTTAAACTCTCCTTTGAAGCATTTTTATCATCCTGATGAGTCTCTCATTAATGAGTTAACATAAACTCATTAATTAATATCATTAATTAACTCATTAATTAACATTAACATCTTTAATACACACTCATTTCATATTTGTAGGGCATCATGTTTTTAACATTTTCAAAACCATTCTTTGACACACTGCTTGTAATTACCAGGGAATATCTCAAATCTTGGCCTCCAAGCGCTGTGTCAAATGACACCTAATGCTGCCTGTGTTGATCACACTAGCTTAAACTGATCACTTTCACAGACTACATCTTGTTAGTGGTCATATAATTTCTCTCATAGGCTCTAAAATCCTTAAAGTCAGTATATTTTTTATAGGACCAGATTCTCAGAATGCCTTGGTCACTGTAAAAACTCGACAATGTTTCTCGAATGAATGAGCTCAAAATGGATTTTAAAAAGAGGTTGAAGAAAAAAAAAAACGACAATAAAACAAACAAAAAAACCACACCAAAACATCATTCTTTATGTTAGAAGGGAAAGAATAGAGAAGATATTACAGTACAACAATACAGAGCATTTTAAATGCTCGGCATAAGCAGAAAATGAGATAAAGAAGTGTCCCTAGGTTGCAGTGAGCCAAGATAATAATAGATTGTCTGCAGTTAGGGTCTGTAGATTTATCCTCTTAAATGTTAGCAAGAATCTTGTACATGATAAGGCAGGTCTCATCCATGTAAGTATAATTACCAGCTTCTTGTAAACTGAACATTGATGGAGCTGATTCCCAATATGCATTCAGCATTAAGGAGTGAATTTGTCCTGTCCTCATTTCTCCTTTTTAGAACAATTTTACAGCAATTAACTGCTGAATAAAGGAGAATTAATGCTCCATCAAATCCATGGCTCAATATACTTTCTACTCAATAGTGCACGTTTAGCTCTAATCGATTCTAATATTTAGTTAAATGCCTAATATAGTCTAAATGATATACTGAGTGTTTTGCACTTTTTTAAACTTAATCACAAATTTGATTTTGGAAAAATGTTAAGTCATTGACAAATATGAGGAGAAGAGAAATTACCCATAATCCTACTTAAAAACTGTTCTCAGTTAATCTTCATTGACAAGTCTTTGTAGTAGGCATTAACATCCTTTTGTCAGTTTTTTAAAAAAATTTATTTTTAATTTTGTAGGTGCATAGTAGGTGTATATATTTATGGGGTACATGAGCTATTTTGATACAAGTATTCAGTGTGAAATAATAACATCACAGAAGGTGGGGTATCCATGTCCTCAAGCATTTACTCTATGAGCTACAAACAATCCAATTACATACTTTAAGTGACTTTAACTGTATGATTAAGTTATTATTGACTATAGTCATTCTGTTATTTTGTCAATGTTGAAATTGAGATTTCTAGAAGCTCTAGATTTCATTTAGTTTATGTTCTAATACATTCAAGATTGTGATGTAGAATCATGACATTTGATAAATCATTTGAGCCAAGTACCAACAAAGACATGATATGTGAATTTAGTGAAGTTTGCTATCAGGTCCCCTTTCTCCTTACTCTACATTCAACTACCTTGTGGCATTCAGTTTTCCAAGATATCCTTCAACTATTCTCAACTTCTGGTATTCACACTCTTGTGTGTAGGCAGGACACAGCGACCTGCTTCTAATGAATAAAATGTAGCAAAGACAATGAACGGACTGTCACTTCCACAAACAGGTTTGAGAGAGCAATGCCTTCCTAATTTCTGGCAATCTCTGTCTCTCTGGCTCTCTTACCATCCCAGCTACCTTGCCTTGAGTAAAGAAACTGCAATGTTGGAAAGGCCCCTGTGGCAAAAAACCTCTATTCAATAGCCAATGAGGAAATGAGGCACAAAAGATAATCCCACAAGGAACTGAAAGTGGGCAGCAAATGTAAGTTCGGAAACAGATTCTTTCCCAGTTGAATCTACAAAGAAGACTGTAGCCCCAGTCAACACCTTGACGTAATTCTGTGATAGACTCTGAAACAGACAAACCTGTTGAATTCTGTCTAGATGCTACAGAAACTGTGAAATAATAAATGAATGTTTTTTTAAGCCTCTAAGTCTTGAGATAACTTGTTATGCAGCAATAGATAGCTAATACACCCTCCTCATGCACAAACTTGGTGATACTCCTATTTCTTTATTCAATATGGTTAGCATTCAGGTTCATCACCTTCTTAGTAAGCTGTTTCATAAAACAATTGGATAATCCATTTAAATCAAGATGTTAATAAGTGATAGAAACCACCCTTACTTCATTCAACTTCTTTGTATTTTAATTGAACGTCGCTTTTAGATTAAGAAATTGAATCCCCAGCGTTGAAATTTTGGGCATTACAAAAGCCAACAGGACAATGGGTTTTTATCTTTTCCTGTCTGAGGGTTGTAGTGGGGTAGCGAGGGCCTCAAAGTGGTTTATTTCTTCTAAAAGATCAAGGACTGGTTGCTCTAATATCATAGAGAATGTCATGGAACTCCCTCTCCGTCTCTGTGTTTGGGGTAACCTGGACCAGTTACACTGGAAACATTGAAGACTATGAGCCAAATTTAGGCTGAAGGTCAGATGATGATTTATGTGCCAGAATTGAAGTGAGCATTTATGGAAGAAACATGCATTCCTTGGAAACCCTTAGTGATGTCTTTGAAATCTCCTAATAATGTCAAAGTGCAAATCTCAGTGAAAGGTTGTATCTCCTTTGTCAACCCAATTTAGAAGGCTTATGTAATAAATACCTCTTAGTTCATGCAGCCATAGATTTGAATCCAAGTAATGTATTTTTATTAGGAACAATTGCAATATTATATGATTGGTTTCAAAGAATATTGCTCCTTAAAGAATAATGTAAAATGTTGTTGTTCACCCATAATTTATGTTAGAAGACAAAAATTAATTCAAATCTATTTTGTATTTTTTTGCATTATAGTAACAAGCCTCTAGTGTTGACTTTATGTCATATTTTACATATATCAAAATAGTATGGTAAAGAATTTAAAATTTGCATGTGTATTCCTTATCCAAAAGGGACACTGTAATGACTCAAAGCCGAATACACATTTTTCAGAATCCTTGCATATTTGGGTATATTTTAAAATATGAATATATTTAATAAACCTTAAAAACTCATGAATTGGGAAATACATGCAATTCTACATGTGGTGAGAATAATGAACATAATGAGCAAATCTGATACTAAGAAATAACATTAATATTTTTATAAGTCACATTATATAGCTTATTATAAAAATAATAGAAATCATGTCTGACATCAGAAAATACATGTTTTATCTCTGTTGGAGATTGCCATCAAATTTAATATTTTCTTTTCCATAGTGTAAAGGTATCAGTGAGAGGGAGCTGCCTGAGAGAGAAAACATTTCCCATGCCCTTCAGTAACCCTTGTCACATGAGTATGTTATTATATAAGTTGTGTTGTACTACGCAGATCTCCTTTTCTGTTCTAAAGTATTTGCTTCCCCAGCTTCTAGAATGACTGCCAGATGAAAGCTCTCAACTGTGACACTCCCAGTAAACTGCCCTGAGATGGAGCAAACTGTCTTGCCCAATTTCACACCTCCTCTCCAAAGGCAGCCTGCATCCAGTGATTTGTCTATACAGATGTACAAATGACTGGCACCCTTGTTGCAACATGAGACAGCTCTAAAGGACCATTTTACCTTCACAACTGCCCATGAATGTTGGATGAGATCTTTTTTGAAACTGCATCACAGTCCAGTTTTTCCTTTGCCCAATCCTACTTTCTTCCCTTCCACTCCAGAAATATTGATTCCAAAACACTCCCTAATTATATTGCTTCATGTTAATCTCCATCTATATCCTTCAGAACCCAAACTACCATATATATTATCTAATAGAGCATGAGCAAAAGGGATGAATGGCACTTCTGGGTCCACACCTTTAGGAAGCAGGAGGGTATTCTACAAACTCTTTCCTGCCATTTGTTAACTGGATGTTAAGAAAACTCTGAGACTTTAGAAGGTAGTGGAACCAGAAGACAGAAAGAGTCCTTCAATAGTGCAAGGTAGTTTGGGATGATCAGGGACATAGCATTAGATTTTTAAGAGTGAGAGAAATAAACTTCTATTGGGTTAAACCACTGACATTTGGGGATTTGTTTGTTATGTCATTGAGCATGGTCCATGTTATGTAAAAATACAAAAATTAGTTCCTTGAAGTCAGGTTCTACTGGCAACCTAATTGTATCCCTGACTTAGCAGGCAGTTGGAGGGTGCTGTGGAAACTGATATCAAAGGTTAGGAAGCTAGAGTCACACATATAATGCAGTGATAAAACACGTGAAAGTGTTACCTGTGGTACCTGAGAAGGAAGATTAGGTTCCTACTGAGCCAGTGGCCCTAAGGGAGGTGGTGGGAAAACATATTAGTGTATGTTGGCTATAACTTGCTGTGTTTAACAGTTATTACACACACAAAATTGAAGTCATGCAAGAACTGGCTTGAGAGCAGAAATAAAAGGGAATAGAAAGACTCCAGAAATTTAGATCCCTACATGGCGAGAAAAGCAAATTGCTTATGGAGCTAAAAAACAGAAGATAAAACTCATGAGGGTTTGAACAACAAATGCCTGTTTGAACTTCTCATTATAACAGAAGGAATCTACCCTGCAACAAAGGCCAGATTATGAATATATCCTTCTACCCAAGCCTTTTATTTCAGATGATTTTAAGGTAGTCATAATTAAATTGAGACGCTGACAAGATGATAAGGAAATAAAGAGATAAATTAAGTAGGAGAATTCTGTCTGGAAAAGAGCATTGAATACGGTTACAAGCAAATTAGACAGATTAACAGCTAATCAATCAAAAGCCAATAAAGTAGTTGAGGGAATTGTACTGCCAAAAAGACTATCAATCCAAGCAAGGGTCAAAGACTTTGACTAATCAAAAATTAAAGCTACTCAGAGACCCCTAAAATTGTGTAAGCATAAAAACAGCAATGAAATGTGTACAACCCCTAAGGAGGGCTTACTTAGTGTCTATGTTACATGTCTATTAAGGAACATGAATAACAAAGATCCCCACAAGGACTGGAGCTGCTGGACATATAAAGCAATGGATAATGGAGTTCTATACAAAAAGAGAATCAAAGTCTAATCAAGAATTCTACTCACTTGTAGAATGGAAGTCTGGTGTCTTTATAAAGCTTGCCTGCCAAGATTTCCAAACTTCTGTAAATCAGTAACCATATTGCCCAAACCAATACTCAGATTCAGTGCAATCCTTATAAAAATACCAAAAACATCTTCACAGAAATTTTAAAAAATTCTAAAATTTATATGAAACTACAGAAGAACGAGAATAGCCGTAGCTATCCTGAGCAACAATGACAAAACTGGAGGAATCTCATTACCTGCATTCAAATGAAACTACAAAGGTGTAGCAACCAAAACAGCACGGTGCTAGCATAAACACAGATACGTAGACCAATGGAACTCAATAGAGATCCCAGAAACATGTCCATATATTTACAGTGAAATCATTTTTGACAAAGGCACTAAAACCATGCACTAGGGAGAAGGCAGTGTCTTCAATAAATAAATAAAACATTGGGGAAACTCCAGAATGTTGGATTGGGCAAACATTTCTTGAGTAATATCCCACAGTACAGGCAACCAAAGCGAAAATGGACAAATGGAATTATATCAAGTTAAAAAGCTTTTGCACAGCAAAGGATACAATGAACAAGTGAAACGACAAGCCACAGAATGGAAGAAAATATTTGCTGTATGTGTCTGACAATGGAGTAATAACAAGAATATATAAGGAACTCAATTTCATAGGAAAAAGTCTGATAACTTATTTAAAAATGGGCCAAAGATCAGAATAGACATTTCTCAAAAAAAGACATACAAATGGCAAAGAGGTATATGAAAAGGTGCTGAATATCACTGATCATCAGATAAATGCAAATCCAAACTGTGATGAGACATCATCTCATTCCAGCTAAAACGGTCTTTAATCAAAAAAGAGACAACAACAAATGCTATTGAGGATGTGGAGTAAAGGGAACCCTTGTACACTCTCATTGGAAATGTAAATTAGTACAACCTTTATGGAGAACAGTTTGGAGACTCGTTGAAACCTAAAAATAGAGCTGCCATGTAATACAGCAGTCCTACTCCTAGGTATATTCCCAAAGCCAGGAAATCAATTTATTGAAGAGATGTCTGCACTCTCATGTCTATTACAGCCCTGTTCACAATAGCCAAGATTTGAAAGCCACCTAAGTGTCTATCAAAAGATGAATGGATAAAGAAAATGTGATACATATACACAATGGAGTACTATTCAGCCATAAAAATGAGATCCTGTCATTTGAACAACATGGTTGGAACTAGGGGGTCATTATGTTAAGTGAAATAAGGTAGGCACAGAAGGACAGATTTCACATGTTCTCAGTTATTTGTGGGAGCTGAAGATTAAAATAACTGAACTCATGGCAATCCTTCCAGGATGGTTTCCAGAGGCTGAGAAGGTTAGTAGGGGAGTGAGAAGTGGGGAGAGTTAGTGGGTACAAAAAACAAATAGAATTAATAAGATCTACTATTTGATAGAACAAGGGGACTATAGTCAATAATAATTTAATTGTACATTTTTAAGTAAGAGTATAATTGGATTGTTTACATCACAAAGGATAAATGGCTGAGGAGGTGGATACCCTATTTACCTGGATATGATTTTTATGCTTGTATGCCTGTTCCAAAATATCTCATGTACTCCATAAATGTACACACCTACGATGTACCCACAAATTTTAAAATAAAAAATAAATTTAATAAAAAAGAAGAGAAGGAGGAGAGGTAAGTGTAATTAGGAGGTAGCAGAATTAGAATAAAGGAGTTTGGTTCTGTGTGTGAAGATGCCAAATCAAGTCTTATGGTGTTCTAGACACTATGGATAAGGCTCTCAATTGAATGTTCAGTAGACAGTAGTAGGTTAGTGAACAGATTTTAAAGAGAAGAAAAGCTTCAGGTAGGTGAAAATTGACACCATCTTTTCAGTTTAAAAAGACCATCCTGCCAATTTACCCTTTAGCCTGTAGTTAATAAGCATGCCCATTTCCTCACCTCCTCATGATCTCACCAACACTTGGTGCATCACCTAATCAGCATGTGTAGACTTATTTGCATTTGTTTATATTTTTGAAAAAAAATGTTAACATTTTAGTAAATGTCAATCTTTCTTGAATTGGGCAGTTTCCTCTAGATAAGGTACCCTGGAAAGTTTATTCCTACAAGCCTCTACTTTCATCAATTCATATTGGTAATCCATATTTACTTTAAAAATCATCCACAGAATGAAAAGACTGAGCCCAATTTCAAATAAAACTTTGTATTTGAGCTATATGAACACAGATTTGGGCCACTTTCCTTAATAGGTTTCTTAATTTAACTGTAATTGTATTCCATTTGGAATCTCTCTTGGGCACATGTGGCATTTTGCTAAGACTTCTGGCAGCATAGCCGCTTATATATAGTTCAGTTGATAACATACACTTCTTGATTGAGGAGTTCAGAGAGACTCTATTTAATTGTACTTTCCACTGCTTGCTGCTGTGTACAAAAGAGCCAAGTAGAGAAGGTTCATCTTTTCTTCTCTGAGGTGCTGATTTGCATATTTAAACATTCTGTGGATGATCTCCAGTTGCAGCTCAGTGGCTAATGTTTAAGCACATATTTGCATTTGAAAAAAAAAGTTGTGAAAAGGAGGAAAATATACATTTGATCAAAGAAATGCTAATGAGAATTTAATATAGCTTCAAATTCTTCATTCTTCTTCAAAAGATTATTATGACCTCTTGGCTAGAAAACTGTTATCTGTGCTTTGTACCCAGTTTTGAGGACTTAAGATAAAAAAGTAATTTATGTGCCTCTGAATGTTTATTTATGTAAGGAGTGATCCCTGGACTCTTTGCTTATGGAAGTTTAGCATTAGTTCAATGCCAGCAAAACTGAACCTCAATATAAAATCTCCCCAAAATATCTGGCTCTCTGTTCTTCTGTAAACAGAGTGATAAAGTTTTGACTAAAACAAAAGAACCCTTATAAATAAAAAGGGGAAGAGGAAAGAAGGGATAATTTTCTGCTTGTCTACTTTAAAAAAAATTTGGTGTTAATAAGAAGCATTTGAGATTAGACAGCTTTTCCTTGATGCTGATGGCAGCGGTGGACATTCTGCCTCTCAAAGATCAACCATATCACGGTTTCATGAAGTGAGACCGTATGCTGGGCTCTACACTGAAGCGTCAGTCCCACACATCCTTTTTTTCTCACTGATTCTGTGGTAGCCAGTCTTGAAAGATGACTCCTATGAACCATATATTTCTGAATGTATGCCCTAATGTGATCCCCTCCCACAATGCATCTAGGATAGCCTTCTGACTTGACCCATTGAAACCAATGTAATGTGGTGAAAGTCATAGTAAACCTTAAGCAGGCCTAGCCACATTGACTTTTGCACTTTTGGAAAACTTGAACTTCCATGTAAGAAGTCTAGTAGCCACCTGGAGGGACCAGGTAGAGATGGGCCAAATGGAAAGCAGAGACCCTGAACTATATGGAGAGGAAGAGGGGTGAAGTCATCCTACATCCCAGTTTGGCCTCCATGCAACTCCATCCCCATCTCCAATATGACTACAACTGCAGGAGGGCCCTAAATGAGACCAGATGAAGAAGCACCCAGCTTAAGCTGATATCAGTCAATTCTCATGAGGGAGAATAAAATAAAATGCTTGTTTTAAGCTATTTGCTTTTGGGGTGGTTTGTTATACAGCAATAGAGAACTAAATCAATACATTTCTCTCAGACATCTTTGCACATGTCTTCCTTCCCAACTCTTTATTTTGCAAATCTTTTCTTTTAAATTATATTTTAAGTTCTGGGATACATGTGCACAACATGCAGGTTTGTTACATGGATATACACGTGCCATGGTGGTTTGCTGCATCCATCTCCCTGTCATCTACATTAGGTATAGGTATTTCTCCTAATGTTATCCCTCCCCAATCCCACCACCCCTACTATCCCTCCCCTAGCCTCCCCACCTCCCAACAAGCCCTGGTGTGTGATGTTCCCCTCCCTGTGTCCATGTGTTCTCATTGTTCAACACCCACTTATGAGTGAGAACATGCAGTGTTTGGTTTTCTGTTCTTGTGTCAGTTTGCTGAGAATGATGGTTTCCAGCTTCATCCGTGTCCCTGAAAAGGACATGAACTCATCCATTTTTTGGCTGCATAGTATTCCATGGTGTATATGTGCCACATTTTCTTTATCAAATCTTGGAGACGTGAGAGTTAGTAGACTATTGCATTGGTTCAAAGACAGGCATTACATGCTCATCTTGAACCTGCTACCCCTACTCCCCAAAACCATATAGACTGTGAGTAGCCCATGGCTCTGATATAGCATATCAGGTCCATAAACTGAGTGTAGATTTTGGTTTGGTTTAGCTTTACTTACAGGTAATTTGGTGAAATACTTAGAGATGTGAAGATAAATGTTCTTAATTGCAACCTATTAACGACCTTCCTGGACATCATTGATAAACCACAAATCAAACGTGTTTTGAAAAAAAAAAAGGTGGAATCAAAAGATACTACACATATTTTCATTTAACATTAAAACAAGCAAAATTTTTAATCTGATCCCCAACCTGCTTTCAGTAATATTACTTACTCTTTCAGCATTTAGTACCTACTATGTGCCATGATATGTATATATATATATATATATATATACACGCATATATATATATACACACACACATATATATATACACACACACACACATATATGTCAGTTATATATATAACTTTTAACCTGTATTCACAATGTACCAGCATTTACATTTATATTTACTTCCTTTTCTTTCTCAAACACATCCAACTCATTCTTGTCTCAAAGTCTTTGAGGCCACATCCCTGGCTTCAAGATCAATTCCTTGGATGGAATGGCAATTAATGCCAGATCTTTTCCTGGTTGTCCACTTTTTTTGATTCTAGGTCCAGCCATAATTTCACCTCTTATAAGTAGCCTTCCATAATAACTATGCAAAATTAACCTCCCCAGGTAGTTATTTCCTATCACATCTTCCTGGTTTATACTGTCATTGCATGTATAACTGTCTGACATTTTCTCATTGATTAAGGGACTTGCCCTTTTTCTCATACTATTCCAGAAAGTATGTTCCCAACACCTGGAACAAGGCCTGGGATTAATGAATTAATGAAGTAAGGAAGAAAGGAACTTTTACAACTTATCTTCATGAAAGGTATTACTGTCTACTTATTTGTTTTATAGATGTGGAATTTGAGGATAAAAGAGGTAACAAAACATGCTCAAGGTCTCTCAATAAAGTGACTTGTCTCTTCTTTACCCTACCCTGTTGTCCCTGCTATGGCTTCCATGTGGTTAGCTGATGAAAACTTCTGGCAAACGTAATCTTATAAGGGGGTGTACTAAAGATCAAAACAGATAAACTGAGTAAACAGCTGTTCTCCTCTGCTAGACCCTTAAAACAAGCCCTTGGAATATTTATCTGGTCCTCTTTCTCCCTACATTTTAAAAGAATAATGAGTTTTACAATGTGTACTTCAATTATTAAACATCATCAGCTCAAATCAACAGCTCTTAATGGTGTATTGAGCTTATTTAACCAAAAACAACATTCGACCCAAAAGTTGAAGATTTAGGTTATCTTAGACAAAGTGCTTAAGAAGATTGGCTATTCAGCTGGGTGTGGTGGCTCACGCCTGTAATCGCGGCACTTTGGGAGGCTGAGGCAGGTGGATCGTGAGGTCAGGAGTTCGAGACCAGCCTGACCAACATGGTAAAACCCTGTCTCTACTAAAAATACAAAAATTAGCTGGGCGTGGTGACGCGTGCCTGTAATTCCAGCTACTCAGGAGGCTGAGGCAGGAGAATCGCTTGAACCTAAGGGGCGGAGGTTGCAGTGAGCTGAGATCACGCCGTTGTACTCCAGCCTGGGTGACAGAGCGAGACTCCATCTCAAAAAAAAAAAAAAAAAAAAGTTTGGCTATTCAAAGCAGAGATTTACAAATGAATACCTGAGAAGTTAATACCCATATTCTAGGCAGAGAGAATCAGGCATGGCAATATTGTTATATCTAAAGCTGTACTATCTAATAAGAGGATTGGGACATCTATGAGTCCAGACTAAGGAAACATCCATAATCAGAATTTGTCTCTATCTTTCTAGCATTGTGTAAGGAAGAAAATCACTGGAAAAGAGACAGAATAACAGCTATTTCTCAATGTTGGAGACAAATCCATCGAGACATTTAACATTAAGTACTTTCTGTTCACTTTCCTCTTTATGATTCCACATTTCCCAAGTTTCTGATTGTGACTTGGCTTTTGTACAAGGCAGCAAGAATATTCTGGTCTTTTTGACCACAATTAGTAATTCTCGTTTTTTTGAAGAAAGAATCTTAAATGCCTGGTTAGCATGAGTCTGTCCAAGAGAGAATGATCATTCCTAGCTCTGTTAACAGATGTAGACTTTGATAACTCAAGATCAGACTTATGAACCTTCAACCTTGGTGGCCCACCCAAGTGCTACCTTGCTGATCTGTCCTTCAGCTGACTCCTTGCTTCTGTTGACAGCATCACAGAAAGACTGTATTCTATAATCACAACACAGACCTGGGCCTGTATGTGACAACCCACCAGCACTGGAGCAAGGAATCTCAGAACACTGGAGAAAAGAGAAAAAGAAAATCCACTCTGTGGGTATGTGTGTGTAGGGGGGTGGGGGTGTCTTCCTTTTTCTGTTTTAAGACAGAGATTAGAGAGATGGATCAAAAAGGAGGACTCTACATTGTTAGTTTAGTCAAATACTTAGATGAATTCTAAGAAAAAATTAGCATATGGCAATACTTTGATTCAGTCATATTCTACTAAGACAATCGGGGGTGGGTGAAAAAGTAACACATAAGGGTCAGTTTATGTGGGTTAGTTTTCCATTGTTATTTTTAGTGATCTAAATGCTTTTGTACTTTTCCAAATAAATGCCTATAATATTACTTTGAGCACCTGCATCCACCCACTCTTGATTTTGGCATTTCCTCTGGGCACGACCTAATACAGTAATAACGGCAAACTTTTACACAGATGTTCAAAATATAGAATAACTGTGCATCATTAATAAGCAGTAATACTTACCATGGGTATAGAAACATCTGTGACATAACAGAAATTAGGTTTTCATTTTAATGCCTTTGGCCTCTTGGAAGAAATGTTTTCCAAACTTAAAAAAAAGTCTATATTAGTTTATTACTTTTTCACACCTCATTGTGCTGCAGGTACAATACATCATGTCTAAAAAATGTGATTCTTTTTCTGGTTTTCTTGTCACAAGTCTTGTCCTCAGTAAAGAATGCTATTTTCAGTTTCTGTATTTTTTCCTTATTGGGAATTTATAGAACTTCCTTAAAACCACTTACTGCATAATACATAGAAGAACATGCATACAAAATCCCCTCATCTTATCTGGAATGATTATCTTCTTACATGATCTTGCCTCTCACGCTCATCTTCAAGGAACATTTTCATCCTTGTAGTTACTACTTGGTTCCCAAACCAACTCACAATTACATTTATAGATTTCAATGCTGGGTATCCAAACTAAATATAACTACATTACAAAGAAAATATATATGTATATATATATAGAGAGAGTAGATATATATATATATACACATACATGTTTGTATCAGAGATAAATATATACATAACAAATATTGACCAGCATGCTATTGTCCTAAATATGTCTGCTCTCATAAATTTTCTAATATTTTTACCCCAAGACCTATATTCACAAACAGGTACACATAGAATTCAAGAACTATCTTCATATATTAGTTTTGATGTCATAAATATTTAATAAGAATTATGGGGTGCTATTAACTTGTCTTATTGTTTTTAATATTAGAAAATAATATAATTTTAGACTGAAGAATGAAGAATAAAAATGTTTTCAAAGAGAACATTTTAAATGTTTTTTATAATGGATATGGATATATGCTTTTGCATCAAATGGTAAACCTTGTTGATAATTATTACTAGCATTATTTTCACAAAAATAGATCTCATTTTTTGTTTTCAGGATCTACTGACATTGATTAAAAGAAGTTTGCATACGCAACTTATTCACATTGCTTTATTTTTTTGTTATTGGTGATATTGTTCAATTCACACAAAAATGTATTTCAAGTCATCATATCCTTGCAATTAACCAGAGAAAGAGTAATCTTGAAAGAAAACATTTTACAAACTGGACATATACCCTGTTTATTTTCTCTGAAAGTTGCACTCCATAAAGCAAGTCCATTTTTTTAAACCTTTCCCAATATTATACAAAAATATTCTTATGCAAGTAATAAATTTATCTTTAAACATCGAACTTTTTGAAATTGAAAGCAGTCACACCAAAAGTTATCATGGTTAATTTTTAATTTAAACATAGAACACCTTGTGCTTATACAAACTGCTGTTATCATGTGCTCATATACTCTTGACACGGATCTGGCAAATATACTCTGCTGTTATACATTAAATTATGTAAAAAAGGATAATCAGTGCAGAACTTGCCTATTTCTAAACAATGTTCTTTAACCATCCTCATCTTTTTGTTTATATATATCATTTCTTTTTGGAAAAAAATTTAAGGCAAGTGCAATTAAAGTTACAAAATCACTATCTCTATTGCTAACATATGCAGCATTCATATTTAGTGACTGATCTCCTTCCCTCTTAAACATGAAAGTACAAATGCTAAGTATGTTACACTTGCTACAGTCAGCTATATAGTCTTATCTATAAGCTGAAGTTAGAATCTTTAGAGATATCAAAACAAAATTACACTTCTCCAGCACTACACCAGCAGAAATCTCTGCTATCTCCTTCCTGTGATTTCTCACCCATGTCCAGTTTTCTCATGAAGATACACAGTAAGTTATTCAGATGCCCATTTTGAAGATGACTATGAATACAAGGTCACCTCATGGTGCAGAATACTTAAGGTGCAGTACTCCTAAGATCACCACTTGTAAATTTACTTAATTCTATTGTGTTTCTATTTCACGTCAGCAATGGCACAGATTCTGTAAAGAGAAAACTAAAAATAAATCTTATCAGTAACTGTATTTCTAAAGTTAGGCTTTGCTGAGGACATGTTATTTGCTGAGGACGTAATTTAAATGGAATCTGGAAAAAAAATGTCATTTCACAACCCTGGAAAAATAAAATTGTCTAAAAGATAGGAAATCCATGGTAATAACTTTGGTGCTTTCACAGGCTTTTCTTATGATAGTTGCTGAGTGCAATACTTCGCCAATTCTTCATAAATATTCAGGGATACCATGTAATGGAAAAAGTAGAAAATAGAGACAATCATAGGATTTTTATGGGAGAGGTAAGAATGAGCTGACTCTCTTCTTTGAGATAAAATGTATGTCCTTAAAGAGAGTTAGTTGAACAGAAACCTAGATATTTATTTTTAGCCTGTGCAAAAATGATTCACTGGGTAAATTCCTCATGGAGTGCATTGCCTTGGGAACTCATAGCTGTTTATTTAATGTCACACATATACCGATTAGGTCTATTTAAATGTATTGATAATGTGCATTTTTCATTTCACAGTGCATACACATTACACATGCATATACACATGTGCACCAGTTTAGCACACTAAATGCTTCTCATCACAGTTGATAATTCTGAACTGTTGGTGTCCAGAATACATTCCAAAAATAAGCTAAATTGGTATATTGTCTTTTTCAGTTTAGTGTAGAAATATTAAAGGCCATGTTTCATCCAATAAAATTTACTGTTGAATACTATTTTTTGGATGTTCTAGTATTATAAAGCCCCAGATGGTAAGAAGGCCTAGGCTGACTTTGGAAGTCACTAGATTATGAGTGGGATCTTTAGAAACTTAAAGCCAAGTCTCCAGGAACTCTCTGATGTGGCTACTCTGTGAAGGATGTATAAGAATATTTTTCTCTCAATTAACAACAATCATGTCCTTGAAATATGTATTAATACTTAGAATCGGTGACATGATTGGTTCATGAGAATCTTACATCGAATAATACATTCTCCTTAAGAAACACAAGCTGACAACCTCAATCCTGGTAGTCATTTCTGGCAAAACAAGGAGTCTAGAGATCAAAATTAGCCCAGTAAAATAAACATATGTGGCTGGAACTGTATTGTCATAGTAAGCTATTGAAGGATAAAATAACTGGCTTGTCATCATTGTGCAGGTTGTCATTTTGCTGAAATAATGCAAGATAATGCATTTAAATGATCATCTCACCTATAATTAACTAAATTTATTGGCACTGCAAGAATATAGCCTTGTATTTTATGACATTTACTAGGAATAGTGCTCCCCAAATTACATGACTGTAAAAATTTCCTAGAGTTCAATTGTTTTGGAATGTGAGCCAGAAACTCATTCATGCTTTTAACAAATGCTATAAATGATTCTTATGCCAAGCAACATTTGAAAATTCTTCATTAGAGTTAATATTTTGATGAATTGATTGTTAACTTGAGTAAAAATAATTGTAAGTCCAGCTACTTTAACTAATTTGATATTTATATATTTATTTTCACAGCAAATGTCTTTGGCATTCCTGTCAAATTTTGCTATTAAAAAATAAAAATAGAAGTGACAGTAGACTTGTATTCTCTTAGAAGGGAGATATGTTGTTATTTAACACTTATTAATTGGCTTTTTTTTTCTTTTTTTTTTGCTGAATGGTACAATTATTCCTTTCTGAAGCCACATATTCCATGGCAAAGCTGGACTCAGCTTTAACTAATTCTATTTTCTTCCTCATGAGGAATTCTCAAAGTATAAATGTCTATAGTTCAATTTTTTTTAAATCAAGAAGACTTCGTCATGAGTTCTGATTAACAATTTGGGAGGAATTATTTAAAAAAGGAAGACCTGGTTTATGGTGATATTTATCTGCTGCAATCTTAAATGTTGCATTCCACAGAGTGGCAGCATTTTTAATTACAGAAGGAACAAATCCTGTACCTGTGATTTTCAGAGTGGTCTGTGGGACTCCATATTAGAATCACCTAGAAAGCTTGCTAAGTAAATATATTCTGTGCCTCACTCCAATCCTATTGAGGCTCAATCTGAATGCCCAGTTTTAACAAGCTTTCCAGGTACTTCTTCTGGTGCCTAAAAGTTGAGACCCACCTCATTGGCTCCTATAGTTTTCAACTCTGGTTGTTCTGTGGATTCATGTGAAGAGCTTACTTTAAAAATGCTAACATTCGGTACAAACACAAGACTGCTTCGTTATGTCTGAATATTTGGGACTCTGGGACTTTCTCAACCTTCCCAGGTGATTTTAAGTGAATCTAGGACTTCAAGTTATTGTTAATAGATCCCTTAGAAGGATACTATGAACAATTTCACCCCTCACCATGCCAAAGTTATTATTTTTATTCATACATTATAATATTTAGTAATACATTTCCCATTTCATTTAGGAAAAGTACACTGACAAATGGATCTTAGTTAAGGCCTGAGACCACCTAAGAAATGATTTGCATTCTGAGCCCAGTTTTCAAGTCCATAGTTGTTTTATTGCCAAGAACAATATTGTTTCTTTCTTTTTTTTTTGGCTAAATGGTGGTACAATTACTTTTTAGAAGTCACATATTCCATAGCAAAGCTGGAATCGGCTTTCTTAGCTAACTTTATTTATAAAGAACAATATTCTTTATTGTCAAGAACTACAGAAGTAGGATATTTCTTTGCTTAATTTAAACCAGTTATTGATTTTCATAATCTTATAGTGCTATCATTTATCATTTATGCTGGCTTTTGTATGTTTTTCTGTTCTGTTTTTTGAGACGTTTCACCTTTTATTAATATTTGTTTGTATATTATTTTTTTCAGAGGTTAGAAAATTGGCCTCAATTTTTCCATAAACCAGTCATTGACAATCTTGATGACTTTTGCCATACATCACCTTTCCTAGAATATTATTTACCTATGTTTTAATTTAAATCATGGTGTATATATTATTCTACAATGTAAGCAAAACTATTAACAGTATCCTTAAAGTCTTACATTTAATGTACTACTTAAGTTTTTAAAAAAATACTGGCAATTTTTAAAACAAATACAGAGCTACTCAATTAATAATCTCCCTCTGCGTACCATCAAAACTCAACTGACATATCACTGAGGAAAAAAGTATCTAATTTAGTCAAATAGTTATTATTATATAATGATTATTATAATTATTAAAATAATTATTGGTCAAATGAGATGTTCTCTATCCTTTGGAATCTTACTCAACCTTTCCCCACATATACATCTGGGTTCTGTAGTACCTATGTTGCCTTAGAACGGTGACATCGGGCATTTAGCATTGTTAGAAAATGCAATCTTAAGGAATTTGTTTTAATTACTCTTACAGGCCATATATAAATGCTGAAAATCCCACAGCAACAAGTGATTGGGTCATCACTATTATAATTTTCCGATTTTTTTTCTCCTTCTTCGTTTTTATTTTGCCCATAAATATAGAGATGATATTAATTAGGTATCTTCTGGAGATAAGATGTCTCATTAATATCAGTTTTCTTTTTTCTCTTTTTTTTTTTGAGATGGAGTCTCGCTCTGTCACCCAGGTTGGAGTGCAGTGGTGTGATACTGGTTCACTGCAACCTCCACCTCCTGAATAGTTCAAGTGATTCTCCTGCCTTAGCCTCCCGAATAGCTGGGATTACAGGCGTGCACCACCACACCTGGCTAATTTTTGTATTTATAGTAGAGACGGGGCTTCACTATGTTGGCCATGCTGGTCTCGAACTCCTGACCTCAGGTGATCCACCTACCTCAGCCTCCCAGAGTGTTGGGATTACAGGCATAAGCCACCGCACCTGGCCCAATATCAGTCTTTTAACCACTTGTCAATAGTATGAATGTAATTAAAATTCCTGAGAATTTATGTGTGCGTCTGAAGTGCACAAACAATCCCAAACTTTCTTCAACTATAGAGGTCTCTCCTGATATTTTGAATAATGGGTCATATGTCATCATATGTTTCACAATTTAAAATATGCTATGCAAATTATACACCGATTCACGATCTTTATAACATTTTACTTTTTCAACAGAGGTTATTTTCTCACATTTAAAAATCCGACTGAGGTAGAAATGGCTTTAAGAAAGTTTAAATATGTTAATTACTTTGAAATCCAATCTAAAATAACCTTATGGGGCCTTTTGAAACTATTACTTTAAATTTTCATAATGATTTATGTCTGCTTCATCTTTGATGAGTGTTTCTTAAAAGGCTGCTTTCTTAAGATATGTATTCTGCTTAAACAGCTCATTCTTTCTAAGAGGCTATGGTTGTTCACTTGTTATGCTTATGATGGAAAGATTTACCACCACTCTACTCACCCCAAATAAAATAAATAATAAGGTTATTTATCTTAAACTTAATAAAAGTAAGGCCAAAAGCATTTCCCTTTAGGATTGACTGTGCACTACAAGTAGAGGCAAACGAGTAGAAAAACAAGATGATTAAAGATCTTGGTCACTTTAAAATGTTACCTGAGGGGACTTGATTTTAAGGTCATTATGTGAGTAGTACCTTAAAAGAAAGGAATAAAATACCTGGGGAGCAAGAAGTAAGGAAAGGAAACAGCAAAGAAGGACTCACATGATATCATTCCTTTCATTTCCATCTCTCAAATAATTTTATAAAATAGATAAAGGGAAAAATGTGGAATTTAACCTTGAGAAAACCATTAATGTGATAATGACTTTTAAGATACTGAGTTACTGATTCAAACCTCTCCTTAATCCAGTAGTGAAGAAAAAAGAGGGATTTTAAATGGACTTGATTTTTTAAGACTTTTTTTTTTTTGGATTTTCTTTTTTTCCAGCCAACTGGGCATTCTTAAGACTCTTTTTTCACAATCACAATAGGCATTAGGCCTAAGAATTATAAGTTTATACAGACACAAACAGAGAGGGAAGGAAAAGTATAACAAGAGTTATCAAATTAACAAACATACTTACATATGTTCCAACAACACATTATTTAATTTATTTTCATCTATGATCAGGTAGAAACCAGAAGAAACATTTGTAGCTTAATAAATAATTTAATTTCTTGAATTTCTATGTAACATATAAATTTATTTTTACAGGATATATAGAGAGCATACTCATAGAGAGCAACAGACTTATGAAACGACTATAAAACACAAATTAATTTTGAGTTTAAAATTTCTCATTTTTACACTTGTATTTATCTATTTTCCTATTGCTAGTCAAAGCAAAACCAAATATATAATTGTTAAGTATTCTAAGAAAAAAAGAAGCGCCTCCATCACCTACACATGAGTTACATACATTCTAGATTGTACAAAATCAAGAGGGTAGGCAAAACTAAAGGGAAACACTAAGTAAAAATGCACTTTTTACTGACTGTTGAACAGATCTGATAGTGTCTGAGTTTCAAATATGACTTGAACACCAGCAGAGGAAAATGATTCCATCAATTTTCCTATTTGGGTTCTTTCAAACTCTGAAACTGTAAAAGTTTTTGCACTTCAATAGCAGATTATGTGAACATACCTCCACTACTTTGGTGGAAAGAATACACTAAGGATTCTAGTTAAGAGGAGCATATACTGCAAGGAATATGGACAACCACCTATGTATCTTAACATTAAGATGTCTTCATCCCAGTTGAGAATTAGCCTAAACAGTCACATCTGATCTCCCCAAATTTAATCTCTCATTGACTAGTAAAGATACA
Source organism: Cheracebus regulus (assembly GCA_963574635.1). NCBI lineage: Eukaryota > Metazoa > Chordata > Mammalia > Primates > Pitheciidae > Cheracebus > Cheracebus regulus. Next base: position 7,968 of record CAUYQU010030289.1, on the reverse strand, counting down.
TCCAAATTACTTTGCCACATTTTCATGCACTATGTAATAATGTCATTTCACATTAAATCTTTTTTAATGACACAGCATGCCCTTTGAAACAATGTTATCTGGATTATGAAGGTTAAAATTTACACAACAATATTACATGTAATACTCTCAAGTTTATGAGTTTTTCAGATTCTACTCATTTAGTAGTGGAGAGAACATAGTGTGATAATTTTTTAAGAATGATTCCCTTTGTTAAAAAGAGAATACGCTTCAGGCTTATGGAACATGGGGATGCATCAATGAAGATAGTGAATGGTAGAAAAAACAATAGTACTTTACTTACTGTAATGAAGAATTCAGAAACATGAGTTTGTCAGTGGACCCAGAGGCTATTCAGAGAAAAAATTTACCAATGCACGGGAGAAATACACACATATACACACACACACACGAAAACATGTTTTGCATTCAGAGCGTGGAAGGAAGAAATGATAATAGAAGATTGGAATTGAGCTCCATTATTTTTAGTCTGGGCATTTTCTATGGATGTAACAGAAATTTGATAATGACAAGGCACACTTGATTAGGATTAGGATTAACTCATCATCCTAATCATCATCATCATCATCATCATATCATCTTTCTCTTGCTTCCTTAAATTTAATTATATCTAACAGCTCCTTGTGACATTATATCAATTTATTAACATAGAATAAACTTTCACCTTGCTACCAATTGCAAGTGAAAGGTAAAACTTTAAATAACCACTCCCTAACTTTATTCTCAAAATTTTTCATATTGCTCCAAAGTCACATCGTAAGTCATGAAACTGGCAAAACCATAATTGCTGAAAAACAAATATATAAGCATTTCTAAATCTTTGCATAAAACAACTTGGTGGGTTTTTCTTCTTTTTTAGAAAAACATGTCAAATGCTTATTTCTTCTTTTACTGTACTGGATGAATTCTTAGTTATATTGTAGGAAAAATAAACACAAATCAGAAATTTACTGAAATAAGGCATCATTGTCAAATTATATAATTTCATATTCACCCCAAACTATTTTTAGAATGGGTAAAGACATGAGTAAGATTATCACAACAATGATAGCCAATTATTTTTATCTGAACATGAATTATTTGTCATTATACAAATGTTTTGTTTATGATAGTCTAGGTCTCCCAAAACATCAGGCCATTTTGGAAGGAAACTTGTCTCTAGTAGAACAATAATCATCTCCTGAGTTTTTGTGAATGAAGTTACAGAATGGTAGATAAAACAATGCCTGCAAGACATGTGGGTTTATCTGAATATCAGTTTCTGAGAATATCTTCTAAATCCAAACATTAATAGCTTTTTAGGTGATCGACATTTTGAGACTCACATTCAGATGAACATAGTTTTACAGATATTAACAATTTTGTCTGGAATTTCAAGGGCTTCATTATTTTATTCCTTTTTATAGACCCAAGGTATCTTTGAACCCAAGATTAAGATCTATTATTAAGGATTATCAAACTTTGATTATTGGTTACTTTGCTCAGAACAATAAAGTGCAAAGGATTTATGATAAGACAAGGAATAGCCTCTGCTTCCATTGACAAACTTCTCCTTTTAGGGATTCTAGTTGCATCACCATCTTGTGGTAAAAATTCTATGTACTGTTAGAAAAGTTTTTCAGCAACAGGGAATGTGTGTCTGTCTGCAGATGAGATTTCTAACCTATTTAATAATATTTCACCTGTATTAGTCAGCTATGTCAATAATGAGATTAATGAGAAAGCAAGTTCAAATCAGAGACAGGAGAAGGGATTTTCCTCTTCCATGTCTGTGTATTCTCTTGGTTCCAGTCAGGCAGTTCATTTGCATAATGCTGATGCTATCCTTTGAATTTCAATAGGCTTTCTTCTAGGACTAGTGATACAAACTTAACCTAATAAAAAAATAAAGAAATTAATCTCAAGATTTAAAAAATACTCCTTAGAAAAAAGAGAACTAGGGTATCATTCCAGAATCCAAAAATAATTCACAAATGTATGAATCAATGTTTTTCTAGAAATGGTGATCTTAATTTATATAAATGATATCTGAAAAGTTAATGACTATTCTAGGATAAACAAGACTTACAATTTAGGGGTTGGTTCTCAGTTAATATTTGTTTTTGTTATAAAATGCTAGATAGTAATGAAATATGGAAAAAACCAGCATCTATATTTTAAGATTAAGTTGATAGGGTCCAAATACATAAACTATGAAGAAAGTAATTATCACAAAGTGGTTTACTGTTTGAACAGTTGAGTGTTTAGCTACAGAAATATAGTAGATTCAGGTCTCTTAAATCATCGTGTTTCAGATTTGTTTCATAGAATTTACCTAAACTTAAATCAGCTGTCTACATGAGATACAAATGTCTTCTCTGCCCACAGGATATCTAAGGAATGGAGTACAAATTAAATAAGCAAAGATTTGAGCGCCAGAATAAGAGATAGGACGCTCATAAGCAGCAAGTAGAGGTTACACTAAGGAACCAGATGATCTTTTGAATCCACAACGTGTTGTTCAGAGCTGGAGCGGTAACTGATGAAAAACAGGCAATACCAAACATCACATATGTCCAAGTCTGGAAGTCCATTCTCTCCCCCAGCTTGGCTAACATATTCACATTTTCAACGGTGTTTTCACAACTAGAATATCCTTAACCCCCACAGCCCCCACTGAAAAAAGCAAAGGATGAAGCCTAAGCACTAGGGGAAATATGATTTTTTTCTCTCTTTTTATTGTGAGTTCTAACAGAACTTTTGTTAAACATAGAGCATGTGAACACATGACAGTTTCCTTCATTTGTTCTCACATGGAGCTGATAGAGGAATACTTGGGAGGAATGTTTCTAAAGCCATAGATAGCTTCTTTTGCATTTATTTCATTTTTAAAATATGACAAAGCATTAGAGGAAAAAGAAGTTTCATAAGTTGTGAGAATATCAAATATTACCCATCAATCCCTGAATCATGCTATTCAAAGTGCTTAAATCTACACTAAAAGTAGAACAAAAAATGTACTCCCAATGCAGCTAAATTAACACCTATGGATGCCTAAAATATGACTGTGGTCTGATTACTTCCTCTACATTTATTCCACACTTCCATCGTGCACTTAAAGAAAATTTAAAAAACAACGAGATAAATCAGGCCATTGCCATGTTTACAGTTTTCTGAGCACTGGAGGAGTTTGGAATCCAGTCCAATGAGGTACACTGCCACCAGTCCCCGACAGCTGTCCATAGTACAAAGTAAACAATGGCCTTCTCAGATTCTGAAAATAACCCAATGTACAAAGCTGACCTTAAAGTTTTATGTGTCCTTGCAGCTTCACTTCTGGGTTGTGAAAATGTGACACACATCCAAGGGGAGAGCACGGGAATAAAGAACAGATTGTAGAGAAGGACCCAGGTGAGTTGTCAAGGAAATAAACATTTTTTAAGCAAATAATAATCAATGCACATCCCAAGGCTCCTTTACCTTGTCACACAGATACTGAGACCTTTGCATTGTTACAAATGCTTATACTTCTTTCTCATATATTTGCAAATTAATCTCACCCTCCCCAATGAACCCTATTGCAGTTTGCACTTTTGTGTGTGTGTATGTGTGTGTCTGGCCAACTGACACCTTACTATTGTGACCAAAACTGTAGAATTGCTTTCTCATTAAATGGTGGTAGTAATAAACCAAACATACAATAGTCACTACACAAGCCCACAGATGATGATGAGATGGGAATTCCTACAATGAATCACTAAATTAATATATAAGTTCTATTATCAGTGTTTTATCACATTGATTTTTTAAAAAACTAAAAGCTACATAGGTAATATTTCTTTTTAACAACTCTGCCCTCTGCAGATTCCTTTGTGATTGATTTTGTATCAACCTTCACATGAATATGAATTAGCTGCTTATGTCATTGATTTCAAACATAAAGCTAAATGGTAAGAAATGAATTTCTTGGGAGCATCAGCTTTCTGCTTTCTGAAAGATAGAATTATATAGCTAAAATAAAGCAAATTCTTTATACAGTAAAATTAATTATTTTAAATACTTTCTGATCTAATTTAAAAACTATTTTGTATAAATAATGTTTATTTTGAAAATACTGATCTCTGTTGGTATTCATATGTTTGCCCTCCTGAGTTCTTAAAAACCTTCATATTAATAAGTGTTGCTTATGTCCACAAACTGAAACCACTTAATTCTTAATGTAGTGTTGAAAAGTAAATACAAGCGAGTTAACATTTAATTACAAGGGGGCCACACAATAAGTTTCACAGATTTTCTCTGACTCTTTAGAAAATAACATTTTGTATAATACAAGGTGACAAAACATATTTGATAACACATCCTGTCCTTCCCTTTGGTTTGGAAGCCTTCAGTGTAAATTTCATTTTGACTTGCGTTGATTCACTCTTTTGAGTTAAGTTGCCTGGCATTTGCACATAATCTCATTTGCAGAGAAATTATAGAGGGAAAAGAGGAAGTAGAATATTAAACAAAAACAGCCACAAACACATTCATGCCTTTCCAGGAAGTGATCAAATATAGGGCTTGATTTTTTTTTTTTGCTGTTTTCTGTTTTTTTTGTTTGTTTGTTTTTTTGTTTTTGTTTTGTTTTGTTTTGTTGTTTTTATATATATTTATATTTATATATATATATGTATATATAAGGGTACATCAACTCATTTAAAAAACGAAAATAACACTCTTCCCCAGTTTCATGCCCTCGATCTTCTCTTCTTAGCACTCTGTAGTGGTCACTGTGAAGTGATTAGCACACCTTTGGGTCTAGAGTGTATTCTGAAGAGCAGTGACTTAAATGTTAAGACAGTTAGACCCACCCCCACCCCTCCACAGAGTTTACACATCATGCCACCATTAGCAAGGTAGAGGTGGGGAATGAGGCAGGACAAGGAAGAGATTCAGGGCTCTGACTGCTGGGGCCCTCCTATGAACAAGTGTTCTTCTCATCTGTGTTTTTCCACGAATGGCAATGCTGGCATTTGTTGCACTGTTCTCTGAAGGCCGATGTGGCCCAGTTGATTTTAGGCAGAACCCGAGAAAGGATCCGGTGCTCCTTGTCCCATCGGATAGATTTGTCCAAGCACCCCAAGGAATGTTAAAAGCAAAATAAAATTTATAAAAAAGGAAATAAAACAAAAACCCATTCTAAAACTAAACTAATGAAGCAAAAAAAAGGGTTTTCTATCTACACATCAGTCTCTTCTTTAAAAAAAAATGTAAATTTACAAATTCCAATGACATATAAAACAAAGTCAAAAAATGTAATGGTAAAAGACATGGTAAAACACGAAGATACTGATGCTACAAAGAAATTCCAAAAAACATATGTACAAGACCCTGTTTTTCCTCGTGTTCTAGAGATTGTAATGCATGTTTTTTAACAGCAGCAGTCGAGGATTTAGTTCCAGGCACTGAACTGCAGATTCCACTCGAGTTCCCAGAGACGGATGTCCCTTGCTTTTCTGTCACCAAATCACACTGGATATACTGGTCTCCCTTGGCAACAGCGGCAGGATGGCACTGTTTGTGTGGGCCTCATCTGGATTCTGCTCCCTGCTTGATTTTGTCTGTGGCCGCTGCCCGTTGATGAGTGTCATAGGGATGTTACAGTAGGTATGCTGATTTCCTATGGAGGTAAGAGGCAGGGTGCCGGTAGGAGGTACATCGTATTCATAGCTTCGGTAGTAGTGTTTCTGACGCATTTGTGAATGGTACGTGTTGTGAAAGGTAGAACGGAGATCTGGATGGGCAGTGGCTAGAGCTGTGGAGGTGGCCGCAGCCATGGAAATGGCCGAGACAGTCTGCAGCTCCCCAAAAGGCCCTTGCTCACTGACATCTAAAGCCTGCTCATGTGTAATGGGTTCTATCCTCTTAAAAGGCATTTCATACTGTAAACGTTTCCAGAACTTAGAGTTCAACTTGTTGCATTTTGGTCCATGCCATTTAATGACCGTCAGGAGCTTGATGGTGTGCTTGAGGGCCTCCACCTCCTGGTAGTTCATAATTCCTCTCAGTTCACTGCATTCAATTAGTATTACTTTAATTTCTCCAGTCACAAGCATATTTCGAAGTCTGGTTTCCAGCTCAAAGATGCTCCAGCCCCTTCTAACTACGTAATTTGGGGTCATGACAATAATCAGCCGCTTGCTTTGATCTACACATCTTGCCACATCTTCAATGTATGCTACAAAAGATAAAAGAGTACATCAGAATGAGTGAATGGAAAATTTGGTCCAGAAAGTCCCAGTAGATTCTCTCTTTCAGAAATTAAATGAAAATAGTTTGTTGGGTAACACTTTAAGTAGATGAAAATCGCTAATGATCACTGAATAGAGTTTGGGACTTGCTTCTAATGTCAGCAATATTTCTCCCAGTACAAATCTCTCATTTGGTTTCTTTCAATGTCAAGGCTCATAAAATGAGATGCTTTATACAGTAATGGAATATCTTTTCTGAACTAGCAAAAATTAAATTTCATGTGAACACACAAAAACATTTCTTTCTTGGGAAACTAACAGACACAAACTTTGAAGTGTAGAGCCAAACATTAAAATTCCATGAAAAAGTGATGACTACACAGACATTCACATGAATATGCACACTCTCAAATGAAAACATTAACTTACTTCCAGTTGGGATTAAATCTCTATCTGGAATAAACAACTTATATCCATAATGCTTTTCAAGCATATCAGGCAGGATTTCAAGGGCAAAACGTTCTTCTTCCCCAGTCTCTTGATTCCACTGGTCAGGATCCACTTTGGTGTATGATAAGTATGCATCATAATCTTTATTGTCTGTCAAAATAAGTCAAAATAAAAGTTGAAGTCACTACTCTACAAAGACAACAATATGACATGAAAACATGCACATTTTTTCATAGACATCTTCAAATGTCCCATTTCTGAAAGACCAAAAAAGGAAGCCTTCATTAATTTTCATTAAGAGTTCAATGATGCCAAATATTCTAAAACTAGTTTAGAGGTACAAAGGGTTATATTTTGGTTTGTTGCTGATGTTGTTGCTGTGAAAAAAGTAGAAGAAAAATCAATGAAGAGAGTAATGTAATGCAGACTTTCACCTTTTTTTTTTTTTTTTTTTGAGACCGAGTGTTATTCAGTTGCCCAGGCTGGAGTGCAGTGGTGCGATCTCAGCTCACTGCAACCTCTGCCTCCCAGATTCAAGCAATTCTCCTGCCTCAACTTCCTGAGTAGCTGGGATTACAAGCACTCACCACCACACCTGGCTAAGTTTTGTATTATTAGTAGAGACGGGGTTTCACCATGTTGGCCAGGCTGGTCTTGAACTCCTGACCTCAGGTGACCCACTTTCCTTGGCCTCCCAAAATGCTGGGATTACAGGTATAAGCCACCACGCCTGGCCGACTTTCACCCTTTCACCATTTTTGATGCACATATCATAGAGAATCTTGATTGCTTGTAAAAGCCATATGTTTGGATATCGGTATGCTCTTACTCTAAATTTTATGTTTCCCTGATCCTACCCTTGGTCATTTTACAGAGTTGAAAAAAGAGACAGAAAACTGAGACTGACTTAATGTGGAGGAATGATTTTTTAAATAATGTGTGCTGTGTTGATTTTCTGTTGGGGAGAAAATAAAACCAAACGGGATAATTAATTTTTTACTGGGACTCAGTTCTTGCATATTAGGACTGAGAATATTATTAAACTGAATGATTATGGGAAGACATGATTTTTTAGGTCTCCACTTATCTTACACATAAAATATTGCAAGTTATTTTTTACTTTTTATTTTTTTTGAAAGAGAGAAAGAAAGAGGAAGAGATTTTAGAAAAAGAGAGAAAAGGAGAAAGAAAGAAACAGCAAAAGAAAGAAAAAAAGAATGAAAGAGAAAGAAAGAGGAAGAGATTTTAGAAAAAGAGAGAAAAGGAG